>JARQZK010002363.1:90000-95340 GCA_030704885.1 Cynegetis impunctata | reverse complement strand
AAACTCAAACCTAAACATCGAATTTTAGAAACAAAACACATACAATTTACAAAATTGACTGCACGGATTGCAATGGAACGTATATTGGTTAACTCAAAACAATACTTACACAAAAGATTATATGAACATCGATATTCTGTAATCAACAATAAAAAATGCACTGCTCTATCAAAGCACGCAGTAGATGAGTTACACTCGTTCGATTTCGACAACACTAAAAATCTTGCTGTTGAGGAAAATAATTACATCAAAGAACATTCTTGGAAAAATGTTGGAAATAAATTTAGACAAACTTCAATTAATTCGAGAACACAATTAGATAGCTTTATTCACACTTATCAAAATCCTTTTCAATAATACAATTGCAATTTTATTTCCACTTTCATTATTTTTTTTTTTTTTTTTTTTTGTTTTGGTTTATTTTGTTGTTCTTTTTGTTTTTTCTCAACCCCAGTGTAGAAAATTAATTTTCATTTTAGTAATAGAACAGATATTGTTGCAGAGTTTGTTTTGGATTAATGTATTAATTTTTATTAGTTTTGGATTTTGAATGAAAAAATCAGAATGCTTCATGCCCTTTATCATGTAAACAAGGATACTATATAAAAAATGTCTTTCCATATGCGATCATCATGCATACGCTGCCACTCACAGTTTAACCATTGAAGTGTATTAACATTGATTGCTTCGTACTGTTATCAATTCCATATATGAATTTTCACGTAAATTTATACGTAAGTAATAATTAATTTTTAATTTTGATGTATTTGTGAAACCAATTGTTGTGTTTTTTAGATAATAAATTTTGATTTGGAAAATGGCTGATCGCCGAAACGCGTTAAATATTTGCTCCATCATTGAAACCTAGAAAAAAACTCTCTTCTATTTATAAATGACATACACCCAAGAATTATACATAAATATATATATATATATATATATATATATATATATATATATATATATATATATATATATATATATATATACATAGAACGACAAGTATCAGAATAGCAAATGCTTATCCATACCACGGAAGAGTCTTCATCGGCGTCCCGCAGTCTGGTGCACTTTTCCTTCCTCTTGGGACTGCTCTTGCTGCTGATGATTTGATTCTTCTTCGTCGGACTCTATTTCATCTTTCAGAAAATCGACAAACTCCTTCGTCTTCGGAGTACGCGTCGATCTCCTGAGAGACGTTTGATCCTTCATTGTGTCGCCGTGTGTAGAGAAGTCTTCGTCGTCCTGGTATTCTTCATCATCTTCTCCGCCTCTCCCCATGTGATCCCCACCGAATTCATCGAAATCATCGGCCTCGTTTTCAGAGGCTGCTGTCATCTGGCCTTGAGCACGTGCCTCTTGTACTACCTCTTTTTCAATCTACGATGAAGATATGAATATATTATGAATTCAGACGTCAAAGCTATGTCGCCTAGGCACGGTTCAAGCCCAGCGAAAGGTTAAAATTTGTTTAAATGCGAGGGTCACTTTAGAAAAAACAGTTCAACACAAAAGCTGAATTCATCAACAGTTCTTTTATAAGGTTCAGCTGAGCTATTCAGGCACTCAAACCCAAATGAAATTTCATTCTTTCTATTGAACTGTTTTTCAAAATAAGACTAAATACAAATAATGGCTCATTAGCTACATGATAATATTCTATCTAGAACTAACATGTGATGAGGACTTTGTTGAAATAGTAGAATTATTAAATAACGCTAGAAGACAGCCTTAGAAATATAAAGATCAATTTGCAATCAAATAATTCAGCCACCAAATAGTTTTTTTTTCGAATCAGGATTTCGGAAAATTTGACCAATGGAAAAGGTTATCAATTATAGCTTTTCGAATTAGACTAAAAGTGGAAGAAGTTGAGATTCTGATTGCCACAGCAGTTTCAGATAGTACTGAAAAACTCCAAAGGGTCATTCCATTTCAAATCAGCACACCCATTTTACCTCACCATCTTAGATTTCGTTGAAATAATGGAATACTCATTGTGGATGCTGGAACTAAGAAAAATACTAAAATTCAAATTTTTATCTCAACCCGTTTCCAAAATATGGCTGTGTAAACTTTTGTCTACATTTATCACGTATCATGGAGCCATTAGGTATTTGTGGAAATGATTCCAGCATCCTCACGATATTTCTCTGCTTTTTTTTGTCTCTTATAATATCATTTGATTTTTTCGAATGGTTACAATACTACATAGGTATTGAAGAATATATTCTCGAAAATCCCCAAAATATTTTTTTAGGGATTTGTGTTTTGTATGTAATTGTTCAAAAGTATTGTTTATGCCTATTGTGTTGAATTCAACTATGCAAGCTAGCTTTTATAAAAAAAAATGAGCATCATGTCATTAATTTCTTTCAACAATGAAACGCATCATTATCCTGGATATTTTAATTTTGCCAGGTGATTATTATTTATTTATTTATTTAGCTTATGGCATGCCACACATATCTTATGTTGAATATTTTATTTTGCAGTTTCTTGGAAGTATTTTGATTTTTGAATTATCTATTAATATCAGTATAGGCATCTGAAAATAAGAATGCAGCGCCAATGTGGCCAGTCGTAGAACTATAAATATTGACATTGGAATATTTATGTTGTATTTGTTGTGTGTTTATTTGTGTTTTTGAAATATAATTTTACCATAAATATAAAGACTTTTCAGGCTTCTTTAGTGAACGAGTGTGTTACTGTGTATGTATTCTCATTGCTATTGAGGCGGTAGGTGATTATCATCATTTGTTTAGTAGCCAAATTGAGAGAAATCTTAGGTTTAGATCATGAGATGAATATCTTCAATTCTCTGATTGACTCGTTCAATATGTACTCTAGCAGCTGCTATTTTTTGCATTCAACAATGCTTCTTCTGTAGTCAAACTGTTTTTTGTCTTTCAAAAATGGTGGCCTGATCAACTTATTTTAAACTGTTGACAAATATCATCTATCACAGAAACCTTTGTCCACCATAATAGCATCCTGTGAGCTTTCTAACTTTAAAATTAAGTCACTTTGTTGGCAAAATCGTTTTATCAGATGCTCTTCCCCCATATGGTCGACTCAATATAATAATTAAAACCTCCAGGAGAAACACCTGTCATGAATTTCACTGTGTTTACTAGATTTATACTGAGAGTAAAACCTGATCCTGCAGCAAAGGCACTTTGGTTTCTGTATAAAAATTTCTGTACAGTCTAAGATGATTCGAGTATTTTGAAAACTTTCAAAACATTTTGGCATGTTTTTCTGTATTTCAGAATATTCTGGGAATCTTATGACACAACTAAGAACTCTACTCATAATGGGTAGCATTTCATAAATATATTTTTGGCATAATTCTTATGAAATGCCAAATAAAAGAGATAATGTCACATATGTAAAGTCACATTTCAATTTTGTCAATACTAAATCAATACGCTGTTTGATTGTTAATTTATGTGACCGTTGATCACTGTAAACAGATTGTACTGCTTTTACTATTGTATCTAATAGTTTTATATTATTGAGAACAGTGAAACTGTTTAGAGCACTATCTGTAAATATCAGATCACACAAAGTAGAGACTTTAGGAGTATTCCTTTTTCCCGTCTACACAAACACGATATTTATCACCAGCTGGAGGAAAAGCATGGAAATTCACATTTGAACATTTCTTTGCCCAGGAAGAACACTGAGGAACTGAACAATAACGATTCGAAGGACTCATAGCTTTTAAAATGATTGCAAATAATAAATATTTGTAAAAAATCACACAAAAACAAACACAAAACAAAGGAGAACGTAAGAACTATGTCAAGATTTTTAGTTATTCTGATTGTCACCAGGCGGCGTAGCGCTTATTTTGATTCGCCTATTGACTGATATAAAATGCCAATTGTTTTCAAAATATATAATTCTTAAGGGTATATAGGTATTATAATTTGGTCAGAACGACCTATTAAAGAAAAACAAGAGCCAATTAAACTTTTTTTTAACAAAGAAGCCATTACCACCCCACTTTTATATTTGGTCAGGTGATTGTCAATATATTAACTATTTGTAGAATAATTTTGAAAATTTTAAATTATGTACTTTTTGGAAAAATATTAAATATTTTGGAAACGGTTTGAGATGCAAATTTTTGTACTTTTCTTAGTTCCAGCATCCACAATGAGTATTCAAAATTTCACCAAAATCTGAGATGGTGAGGTAAAAATTTAATTAAAAGTGTGTTGATTTGATATGGAACTACCCCAAATAAGAATAAACTGCAGTTAATTTAGTTGATAACGCTAATTTCAACTTTATCAATTATTTTGGAAAAATGTAGTGAAAATTATCTTCAAGAAATATAGCAACATAATGATGTGCATTTTCTGAACAAGAAAAGTAGGGTTTTATTATTTTACACATATCTAGACTGGCGCATCGTATCAATACAATGACAAACAGATAATTTCCAAGTCATTCCACAAGGCTCTTCAAATTTTTTCTAGGCTGAGACAAGATGCTGAGTCTGGCTGAAAGATTGATTTGTCGAATGCTTTGACCTTTTACAAGAAGATGGTAAAATTTTGCACTTGTAATGATAATAAATACCAGACAATTCTAAATCAATATTTGACCATCCAACTGAAAGAGGTTCAAGCAGTTGACAAACCAATCTTTCAGCGATAGAACAGCTTCATGTGATGCATAGAAGAAAATGAACTTTCATTTGAACTCTTACGAATTGACCTTCAAGATTGCAGGATTTCAATCCAATGGAGAATTTGTGGATCATATGCAAAGGCCAATCACAAAATAGTATATTATTCAACGAGTACAAAATGATTGCTATTTTTCACGAGGGTGAAACGAGCCGCAGGTGAGTGTCGCAATTCACCCGAGTGAAAAATTGTAATTTTGTGCGAGTAGAATACTATACTTTGTCCACGACTTCCTCGAAAAAATGAGTAATAATCTGCATTTTCAACAACAGAAATAATTATCAAAAGCGTTGACATAACATTTTCTGTGTTCACTGAAAACTGCATACTCACGTAAACGTCAACTATTTCACTTGACATCGATTCCATTCCTTTCTTTCACTCTGATAAAAATGAAATAGATAATTTTGCATTTATCTATTCATATTAATATTAACAGAACAATTATTGAAAATAAACGAAGGCATTTTATGATAAATCAATGTTTTAAAATCTAACAATAATAATATCATAACAATGTAAATGATGTTCTCTAGTTTAGATATACGTCCTAAGTGTGACGTCATGCAGTGAATAATGAACCATTATTCACTAGTGAATAATAGGTAGTGTTTCAATTTAGGAAACACATGTA
>JARQZK010002363.1:57500-85000 GCA_030704885.1 Cynegetis impunctata | reverse complement strand
TTTCTTCAGCGACCCTATATATATATATATATATATATATATATATATATATATATATATATATATATATATATATTATATTTTTCTTTTTTCAAAGAAGCTCATACTGTTTTTAAACAAGATTTATAATTCCGTTATACCTAGGATTGCCAGATTTATTTTAGCATGATGAAACTGTGGTTTATTATAAATGTATATAATTACTATTACTATTACTAAATCTGACAAATATTCACTAATACTATAAAATCAAAATATACTACTAAATATAAAATACTAATTTTGTCCTGCGTTATCGTAAATTTCTGAAAAGAATTAATTTTATGTTGATATTACGGGTATGTTTGTTTTCGATATACATAGACTGTGAGAACAATGTTTCAGTAGGTTCTGGATTAGAATCAGGCTTGAGATACCGACGTCCATTTGAATGAATACAAAATATTGGATGGATCAAAATGATAAGAACATATTTCAAGATGTTTTGGTAAACGCCTGTTCATATCTATAGCTACAAGGAAAAACCACAGATTCCTTCTTCAGGGATTAGCTGGATTTGGATTATACGATCTTAAAAAAAAATGATTCACAATAAGTGTTTATGGAAACCCTAACATTATTTTGTGAAAAATAATAAATCTAAATACAAAATACTACACAAACCCACGCCACTGAGGGAACGAAATCACAACAAAATGACGACTAAAAATAACCTCAACAAAACTTATTTGTGAAATGACAATTCATGATGAAACGAGTCCAATTTTTCACAAACTTGGCACTGGCAAACCATTTTCAATAGTTTAGAATTGTTATTTTATAATAATACTTCAGAAAGAAGCGCAAGAACTGGAAAAAGATCACTAACTCAAAGTTTCACGTAATTTCGCTAGTATGCAACACTGCAAACTACGATTTTCCGATAGTCGCCAACAGGGCTGAAAACTATTTACTACAAAATACTACGAGTTTTAAAATCGAATGGACGACAATCCAATGTTTCCACTTATTAATTGAAATTAGCATAAGAACAACACCGTTTAATAATTATTTTATTTTTTCACAAAAGTGGATCTATTATTAACTACGATATTCGAAACCATAAAATATTATTATAAAACGTTTCAAATTAGAAATTAGTTAAATAATTAACAGCTTAGCAACACCTATTATCTCCAACAAAGTATTTCATAGATTGGATTGCGATGTTGTCATGTCTTTTAGATAGCAAATGTGATCTCTGATTTGATTAAAATGTAAACAATTCAGTCTATCCGTTGTAAGATCTTTGTTTCAAATTATTTCTAATCACGTATCCCCATTATTATATCACCTGAAAGACATGCTGCAAATATCACACTTGTGCTGTCCAATGTGTTGCACGTTATTAGACTTGGCAGCGTAGTGACTACGCATATGCCTAGTAAGGTGGTGGCTCAACAGGAACGTCCTTTTGCACAATTTACATGGATAGGGGCGCAGACCGGCGTGAGAAGTGATGTGCCTCGTCAGCTTAATCGGAGATGTAAAGGAGGCCTCGCAGTAATTGCATTTGTGAGGTTTGTTCTCATTATGTATGGCGATATGACGCTCCAAGCCCTGAAAAAAGTACAGAGTTAATAAAAGATAGGAGACTTTGTATGTTCCTATATTTCAATCGATGATATCACACTTAAAGGACAGCTGTGCTGTTTTCAGGTGTACTAAGAGAAGATACTGTTGTGTTTGTCTATATTCCAAAGTGAATTTGTCCAGATAGTCGAGTACCAATAAAGGATAGAGGATATGGTTTAGGAATGGTCCTGTTCAGTGGTGGCGTAAGGCGTGGGCGACCGCCTACGGAATCTCGAACCTAGGGGCCTCGCGTTCTAGCCGGCAGATATATATATATATATATATATATATATATATATATATATATATATATATATATATATATATCTATATATATATATATATTATATATATATATATATATATATATATATATATATATATATATATATATATATATATATATATATATATATATATATATATATATATATATATATATATATATATATATATATATATATTATATATATATATATATATATATATATATATCTATATATATATATATATATATATATATATATATATATATATATATATATATATATATCAGTGGCGGCTCGTGAGGTTTTGGTTTAAGGAGGCTATAAGAGGTGTTAAAAAATACACCATAGGCGAAAATTTTTAGGATTTCAAGGTCAACCGCCTTATAATTCAAAGAAAATCAAAGTAAAACAAGCACCCTAAGCTATTAATTTTTTTTCACTTTCGAGTGTCTACCTTGAGACCTACAACTCCTATTTACAATATTCACAAAAACTCTTCTCATCCAATTAATCAATTCATCAATTTTTTTTCTTTCACAAAATAGGTACCTACCTACCTACTTAACGAATTTGTTAAAAGCTGGTGAGAGCAAATAAAAAGTTTTTTTTTTGAAGATTAGCGGGGTTCTGCGATCTTTAACGTTAGCAAAATGATCTATAATATCCTCATAAAATTTTTTGTCTTTCGCCAAAAGTTTTATCAATTCCTTTTCAATAGATAACAAACTAATATTTTTCAAACGATCCTGGCTCATTGAATTTCGTAAATAAGTTTTAATTCCCTTAAAAGTGGAAAACGAGCGCTCTACGGAAGCCGATATCACCGGGATAGAAACAATTCGATATAAGAGTTTATAAACTTTGGGTAAATCTTGATTCAAATCATTATCAAAAAGGTATTTAATAGTCCTCACATGATTTTCATTTTGCCCCAAATTTCATTGTCATTATAAACAACACACAGTTCACTTTTTAGGGCCACCTTATCAAAATAAGTGTATTTTTGACATAAATTTTCCAAAAGGTTATCTAGAAAATTTGCCGAAATCCGGTAAACAAATTTTTATTGAGTAAGTCGAAGAAATGCAGTTCTTTCAAATCAGAGAAGCTTATTTCTATTTGACCCCTAATAGTATCCAAAATTTCATAAATTATTTGCTTATAGTGAAGCTCCATATCTGCGTAACTGAATTTCTTTCGTTTTGGGCTAAATTGAGTCGTATCATCAGTAGATTGAAATACAGAAAATAGTTTTTTAAAATAAACTTCTGCACGAAATTCTGAAATTTTTTCCAAAAGAAACTTGAGCCGATTTCGTGAGTAGATTACATCTGAAAACTTTTGCTGTAAGATTTGAAAAACTATTTTTGTTTGTTCAAAAATTAATTTAAAGATGTTTAAAAAACATATAAATTCCTTATCTTGTAAGTAAGATATTAATTCGCGTGCGGTATTAAAAGTTACTTTATCGGTGAAAAATTCCTCACTTTCAACTATAGAATTAAATCCTCAAATCCTAAGCGGCCCCAAACAGAGACATTTTCCCTAGTAAAAAGTAAACACTGCCAACAAAATAATTTATTTTTTACCTGTGATCCGGTTAGGCAAGGATGTCTCTCATAATTTCTTGTATTAAAACCGCGGTTTTGTTGTCTGTTACGCTGCACTAAATTGTTTAATTCAGGGATAGGTCGCAATGTTTTTATCAAAACTTTATCCTCATAACTTAGTGCACTAAAGTTATGGGATAACAAATATTCCACTAAGTCACCATTGAAATTTTTGAAATTAACTTCAGTAACCAAACTCATTTTAAAACAATACGCGAGCAATAAAAGTAAACAAGCTGTTGTCGGCCATTACTCACTACGATCACACTACGATTAAATTAATTTCCAACGAATTCACTCGATTTTACCCGAAATTCTATAGT
Organism: Cynegetis impunctata; assembly: GCA_030704885.1. Lineage (NCBI taxonomy): Eukaryota > Metazoa > Arthropoda > Insecta > Coleoptera > Coccinellidae > Cynegetis > Cynegetis impunctata. The sequence continues at coordinate 81,184 of JARQZK010002363.1, read as the reverse complement.
TGTGATTGGTCGACATTGTATGAGACTCAGGATCTATCGGTGTTGCCATTCACATGTGTTTTGCTTTTCTATCGCAATGAAGTATTCATTGACAGTATTCGCACCGTTGTTTGCTTTTCTGTGGGCGGCATAATGAACGTTGAGAATATACCTGTCTAAGCCTCCGCAGCGTGCCACAAATCTTGAAATGAATGAAATCCAGTAAATGTAAATACTATTATATAATGTATGTTGAAAGGGAGGTAGGTGCATAAAATAATATGATTTTGATTAATATGAATATGCTGAATGCTGACTATTCAATATAATATATTAGTGATACACGGAATATTATTGAGGAGGAGGCTTAGCCTCCTTAGCCGCCTTTGAATAGCCGCCCCTGATTATATATATATATATATATATATATATATATATATATATATATATATATATATATATATATATATATTTATATATATATATAGTATATATATATATATATTATATATATATATATATATTATATATATATATTAATATATATATATATTATATATATATATATATATATATATATATATATATATATATATATATATATATATATATACCGGGTGTCCACGGAAGGTGGCTAGTCCCTATAACTTTTTTGTTTTCAAAGATAATGGTGTGAAATTTAGAGGATCTGTTTAACGCATAAAACTGCATTTTTTGACAAGTAACTCAACCTCATGCAACTTCCGGTTTTACCGGAAGTGACATAAACGTTCGATTTTTAAATAGGACACCTGGTATATTTTCAGTTTTTTGTCTCCATATGACATTTAGAAAACAACTATGTATCATCTGTTACTTATTGTAAAGGTTTTTTTATTTTTTTTTCGAAATAAATTTTTATTCTAGAGGGCTATGGATGCGTTCAAATAACTAATTTCGGTCCCAAAATGTATGTTAAAATACAACTTTACTGTTTTCGATCAAAATATTTCAGCTATGTGACGTTTGATTTAGAAACATTTATTACTATTTTTTTTTCAAATGGCAACATGGTGGCTCGTCGGGTAAAAAAAACCGCATATATATATAAATATATATATATATATACATATATATATAAATATATATATGTATATATATAATATATATATATATATATATATATATATATATATATATATATATATATATATATATATATATATAATATATATATATATATATATATATATATATATATATATATATATATATATATATATATATAATATATATATATATATATATATATATATATATATATATATATATTTATATATTAATATTTATATATATATATATATATATATACAGTGTGACCCATTTTTAATGGAAACACCCCTGTAAAATTTGAAGTTGTGAACTGATTTCTACCTATTTGTTTTTAAATGTCAAGTACTTAAAGGTCTTTCTTGGGACAAAACTTGAAATGTTCATTCCAATTTTCAGGGCATAATACGATATTTTTTCTTAATTGAAATTCGGTTTATTTTATGGAAAATATTGCCATGCCACTGGATTCAGCGTGCCTCTAAATAGGTATGACCAAAATTTCATAAAAAAATATTCATTCATAACAATGTTATGAGAACTCAAAATTCGAAAAAACCCACACTTAACAATCACAAAAAAACACCCAATAGCAAAAGATAGCCGTAGAAATATATATATATATATATATATATATATATATATATATATATATATATATATACACAAATATATAGATATATAGTAGAAGTATAGTGTTACTAGGATAAGGTCACAAATATAGTCAATTTTAATAATTTTTCACTTCTAAATATCACAAATTAAATTAAAATTAAAATTACGCGTTTCGACTTATGTCGTTTTCAAATAATAATTAATAAATTATTATTTGAAAACGACATAAGTCGAAACGCGTCATTTTAATTTTAATTTAATTTATGATACTTAGAAGTGAAAATTTATTAAAATTGACTATATTTGTATCTTTAACCTAGTAAAACTATACTCCTACTATATAATAAAAGTGGTCAGTAAAATTTGAAGAAAATATATATATATTATATATATATATATATATATATATATATATATATATATATATATATATATATATATATATATATATATATATATATATATATATATATATATATATATATATATATATATATATATATTATATATATATATATATATATATATATATACTTACATTTTTTTAGTGGACTGTATTAAAATTGAACAAATGTCAGCTATCTTAAGATATTAGCTTTGTTCGCGGTAAGGATCCTGAACCGATTCCGAACTGTTTTCGGACTGATCGCATGCGCAGTTTGAATTACGGCGTTCGCGGATCAAAAAATCCTGAATTTTTAGTTCCAGTTCTGCGTTCGCGGAAAAAATATAACCGATTCCGAATCAGTTCGGAACTGGTTCTAGCAGTCCTTGGAAAAAAAAAAAGGAAACACACGTGTTTCATTCCTCCCTGAAGTATGTGTCAGGGAGGCGGGCAGCTTGAGTTTGGGATTAACTCCTTCAGCCAGATCAGAGGATACACTTGTATGTACAAGTGCATTAAGGATAGGTGAGACGGGATATTTATGGAACATAGGAAGTGTGGGTAGGGTTCAGAGGATTAATACTGACCCAGCATTCGCCTTATAAGTTTGCAAGCAGTGACTTACATCACCATGAGGAAACCTCTGAAAAAAACTCATGGCAGACCAGTCGGCCCCGGGGTTTGAACCCGAGACCTCCCAAATACTAGCCAGCGTACCTAACATACTCGACTAACTGCAGTCCTTGGGATCGAGGTAGGATTTTTAGTTCGAGTCTTGCGCATTCACGATTGTTTTGTTTTGACAGTTGAAAGTTAGGTTCAGTTTGTACTACCATTTGTATATTTCGTATTTTGATTTCCTCTGTGTTGGTATTTTCGAACTTACACGTGAGAATATTTGATTTAATCGGTAAGTTATATGATTGTCCTTATCTTCAGTTCAATCTTATAATAAAATATACGTATTTTTCAGTAAAGATTCCCGTCATGTCTGCTTATTTTTATCTATCGATGAAGACTTTGAAGATATCTTGGATATAGTTCTAATTCCAAAGAATGTTGATTACTTTGAGGAAACTGTTCCCCAATTTAATGAAGAACAATATGTGGTGTATTTAAGGTTGAACCTACAAATTACACAAGAATTGGCAGAACTATTTGCTGCTTCAGAGTAGTATCTTAATTGGCAAGAAGGAGATGCTTCAAAAGTTAGTGCACTGAAATGTACTACTGTTTTTTATGGTTTCAATCAAATGGAGTTGCCTACTTCAGGGCTGTATCAGATAAGTTCAACAAAACTAAAAGAACCTTTTACAAGATTATCAGAAGAATAACTAAGTTTTTGAGTAGTTTATCTCCGGAAGTTATTACATGGCCGTAGATGTAGAAAAGAAAAGAAATTCAAGCTCACTTTAGAGCACATAACTTTCCACGAGTAATATGAGTGATCGATGGTACCCATATCAGAATTGAAAAGCTAGGAGATGATCTGGATTCTCATTGAAATAGAACTTCTATTCAATCCAGGTAATGTTAAATGACTCTTATAGGTTAATTTGTATCACTTCATAAATTTGTAAATACATAAGAAATGTGAAAAAGATTATTCTAATATTAGAACAATATTTATATATACAATGATAACATTGCCATACTTTTTTAATGAAATTTAAAGTATTAACATGAACATTATTCTAGGATCAAATGGTATGTGACCATAGGCGGACAATTTGTGACATCTTTGTGTATTTTCCTGGTTCAGTACATGATGGCAGAGTACTAAGAAGATCCCCTTCATATGAAACCTCACCTGAGAAATCCAATGATAGGTATAAATTATATCCTTGGCGACAGTGGATATCCTTACCTTAGGCATTTTTTAACACCTTCTAGGGATAGTGGACATCTGACTAGCCACCAAAATAACAGGTTCATTTTAGAACATTATTTTGGAATAATGAAGCAAAAGTTACGACAACTTATATAAAATTCAGAAACATTGTAATTATAGTGCACTTAGGCTTTGCTGTACTGCACAATTTTTCTCCCAAAATAGAACATGTAGCAGCTCCTCTCAATGATGAAGAAATAGCAATTAGGAATGAGGATGATGCCAGATCAGGATAATAGAGTTGTTTATGAAGTGATGAACAGATACCATTTTAGTTAAATGTATTGGCCCCATATAAGTTCTTTGTAACATTAGCTAAAACCTTATGACATATTTTATTAATAATATATTGTGATGAAACTTGGTTTCACCCTTTTATTATAAAAATATTTTTGTTATATAAGACTAAAAATAAAATACACATTGTATATGCCATTCTCTGTCATCAAGGCTGATTGATTCAAACATAAATTAATATACTGGTATATATCAAATTTTACATGTAATTTCTTTTTGTATATAAAGTTTACACTTTTAATATGTGTTGATTGTTATATTTAGGTATTTATAAAGTGTTTAAAGGTTTGTATATGTTGTATATAATTGTTACTACATTATTATGGAAATAAATGGTATTCTTATTACTGTCGAGCATATTTATACTTTCTGTCCATACTTATTGGAATTAAAGCTCTATAGAATGATTGTATTATTTTTTTACAAAAACTAGTCTTAACACAAAGTCCAGACTATCAATTAAGAGATCAAATATTCATGATAAAAATATAATTGATTCATTCACATTGTCAATGCACCAAACTAACAAGTTCGAAGGAAGCTAGGCATATGTATCGAACAAAACATTAAATGATTATCCAAGTGTTTTGCATATGAGTCTTACGAAATTCAAACATAATGTTAGTAATCAATGACTTAATGGTAAGATCTCCTTTCAAAACTTCTTCCTTCTTTATAGATAAGTACATAAGAATTGCTGTATACATTTTTCATTATATATATATATATATATATATATATATATATATATATATATATATATATATATATATATATCTTGTTTATTATTTTTGTTACTTTTCTTCATAATGTACATGTATATGCAATAAATATATGTTCCATTGTATATAAAGTATTCTCTGAAGCAAGTTTCTTATGTCTGTTATGTATGAGCAGATTTGAATTTTGCTAGCAACATAGACATAGAGTAATCATGAAAACTTCTGTGACTCGATATTTCCCTAAAACAGTTCTCAAATCTTTCGCGGATCAAAATAATTCGGAACCGGTTCCGAACCGGACATGCGTACTATGACAATCCCGAATTAGTTCTGAACCAGTTCGGAATCGGTTCAGGATCCTTACCGCGAACAAAGCTATTGTAACACATCAATCAACACAATAGCAGAAAACTTTATCGGATTTCTTGCTGTCACTGAGACGACTGAAGAATGTTTAACTAATACAATACACGGAGAGCTGGAAATAAATGGAAATAAATTCTAGAACATTTATTATACCATGCAGTTTCCATAGCTGGAATTTGCTGTTAGTAAACGTAGCATATTCTTCGGTGGAAGCAAAAATATATTCAGGTTTTATTGAGAAAATTTATTTGCTATTTTCATGTTCCAGCAAACGCTGAAATTAATCAAAGGCACACTGAAGCTTACTATGAAGCCTTTATCAGACATCAGGTGGGAGATCAGAAATGGGGCAGTGAAGGCTATATAACTACAAAGTTGTTCAATGCATCGAAAGCTTAAAAAATCAAATTGAACAATCAGACACACTTAGTGATTTTGATTAGGTTTCGAATAAAATTATTGAGAAAAGCAGTTATGATCTTCCTAAAGACTTTAAAAATAAAAGGGTAGCCAAGCAGAAATGCATGTGGGATTATGAAGAAAGCGAACAACGTCTATACTTGCCTTCCTAAAAGCTATAGTCTCCTAAAAGCCGGTAAAAAAGAGATTTTTTAAACCATCAAATAAAATGTACGTCAAATATTGCTGACGAAAAGTGGTGATGATGGAAAATGGTGATAAAAATTTACTGTTCGCTGTCTGTTAATTACATACACCACCACTTGTTGACAATACTACGACAAAAAAAGGAATATACATTGAACAATGAATAGAATAGTAGCTGTCAAAAGTTAGCCGATGCATGTTTGGAAAGAAGGAAAGGGGCTCGCGAAATGTACTTTGCCCACATCAAGTTAAGGTCTTTCCCGCCACTGGTCCTGTTGAAAACAGCAGAGATATTGTGTTTGGATATGAAACCATGAAAACCAAGGAAAATATAGTACAATTACCAGAAGTAATTTTGGTGGATTGAGAACAACAAATATTCGGTATAATCCCAGAACCTTTCTAGGAATAAGTTAATTGCAATTAATTTTTTTTGTACCACCATAACAAATTTTATTAAAACATTGAATAATTCAAAGAAAAGGTATTTTCAAAAATAAATATATATATATATATATATATATATATATATATATATATATATATATATATATATATATATATATATACAGGGTGAATCATCAATAAGTGTAAATATTTTAAAGGGAAAATTTTGAGCTCAAATTATGAAGATCCATCCCAATTTGCTCATACAAAATATTTCTCCTTACTGATTCACAGGGTGTTTTATGTAGATTATTAAAAATTTATTTTGTTCATTACTTGAATGCTGCTCTATATTTCTTTATGATATTTGGCAGTAAGTTAAAGTACTCTGGGACACATCAAATAATAGTAAGGAAGGCTTTCTCGCTATCACCAGTGGCGTACGACAGGAGCACGGGAAGAGTTCCTGTTTCCTAAATTCTACGCCACTGGCAGAATTGTCATTTTAGTATAATTTTTCGATTCTCCAATATTTCCTCTATAAATAAAGCACTCTTGTTTCGTAACGCTAGAGCCACTATTCTTCGATACATTTAACGTTGAACATATGGCTGCACAATTCTTTTAATTTTTATGTACGAGTCTGACGGTGTTTTTTTATACGATTGCATAAATTACGTAAAATAAACATTATTAGGTATTTTTTTCAATTTATAATAATATTAACAAACAATTTAAAACAGAACTACAAAAATATCCCAAACGATAAATACTTGCCAGGAACTATGGCAGCAAATTGTAAATTCCGCTAATTTTATTGCGAATCAGCCAAACACATTTTTTAAAGTTAGAAGATCGTTTAGCGAAAGAATGGATAATCTCATTGAGGTTAACGGAGATCACAATGAATATTTGTTGTAAATTGTTTTCAAGTTTTGTTCATAAATTTAATATTCTTCCTATAATTTTAAAGAAGATCTTGATAATCAAGTATTTATTTTGAACTTTCTTATGTAGCGCTGGATTTTTTTGTAGTTGTTCTGTTTTAAATTATTTGTTAATATTATTATAAATTGAAACAAAATACCTAATAATGATTATTTTAAGTAATACATACAATCGTATGACAAAAAACACCGACATGACTCTTACATAAAAATCAAAAGAATTGTGCAGTCATATGTTCAACGTTAAATATCTCGAAAAATAGTGGCTCTAGCGTTACGAAACAAGAGTGCCTTATTTACGGAGAAAATATTGGAGAATCGAAAATTTATACTAAAATGGCAATTCTGCCAGTGGCGTAGAATTTAGGAAACAGGAACTCTTCCCGTGCCCCTGCCGTACGCCACTGGTGATAGCGAGAAAGTCTTCTTTACTATAAGTTGATGTGTCCCAAACTACTTTAACTTACGGCCAAATATCATAAAGAAATATCAAGCAGCATTCGAATAATGAACAAATTTCATTTTTAATAATCTAAATAAAACACCCTGTAAATCAGTAACGCTCGAACAGATCGATTTAGTTTTTCTGGTTCCTACATTTTGACCAAATTATTTTGTTCTTTTAATGACATCTGTCAAAAATAATACGTCATCGACATTTTTCTTAAATGACAGTATATAGCATGCGATACATCATTTGTAGTAAAAGAATAACTCTTTCTCGATTTATCAGAAAAAAACAATGCTCAGACAGTACTAAGGCTTTATCATTCAATTCTTGTCCTTACATTAAGTTTCTTGGTCTGAGATTGTTTTTTAATTCCATGGAGAAAAACGAAATTCGATATCTCAAAGGCATTACAATAGAAGTGTGCCAAAAAAAGAGATGAAAGAGTTTATTCTTCAACACAGAAACATCTACAGGTTATTCCTCATCATGGGACCTTTCATTTAATTTTTATTTTATGCATTTAAAATTTAATATTTGTACGAATAATCTTTGAAATTAATAAACATATTCTATTCACATTAATATAAAACAAACTAACCCATCGCATTAACAACAGTGCTGTTTACTTGCAGTGGAATGACACGTCAAATCTGTGATGAATAAAATAGAATAGAAATTTATTTACTATTAATATTTACATAGCAAGTCAACATAATCAAATCTCAATTTAATCCAAATAATAGAGTGAAAAAACTCATAAACATCACAAACAAACATATTTAAATATATATAAAAAAAAATCACAAGCATATGTAAATACACTTAGAAATCACATGTAACAGGCGCTCAACAGTCATTTGACATAAATTCGTCAATGCTATAGAAACAGCTTTCCAATAAAAATTTTTTAGTGTTCTCTTGAACTTTGCGTTGTTCAGATTCTTGTAGTTGGAAGGTAGCTTATTATATAATTTAAAGGCGATATAATTAAAATAATTTTGTGTTTTTCAAGCGATGTTTGGTAAGGATATAGTTATGACGTTTCCTTGTATGATGTTCATGGAAAGATGTGTGTTGGAGAAATTTTTCCTTGTGTTCGTGAAAATAGGTGAGACACCTCAGAATGTGGTGTAACCCACCTCAGAATTGCCGTGTAACAACACGGCAAGGTCAAAATCCCTAGCGTCCTGAAAAGTTCTCTACAACTCTGAACCGGGACACTCCAAACAACGCTCGTACCGCTTCCATCTACTTCCGGAATATCCTAACACTTCCGTGCGAGGATCCTTAGTATAATACCATACGTAACCAAGCTGTGGAAATAAGCATAATAGGTAGTCAACGCTGGCTCATTCCCATCATGTACTTGATCCTGCGGATGCTGAAAACAGCTGCACTGAGCTCCCTGCAAAGGATCCCAACATGTGCTGACTATATCAACGAACTGTCCAACGCAAACCCCAATAATAATATTTAACATGGTCTGGTTCTTTCATTTTTCTTGTTGAAAATGTTATTTTGGTAGGCTCTCACTAATCTGACGACGGAAATACAGTGATCTATAAATACCACAGCAACATCAGTGAGAATAATATAGAACAATAATTCACTTTAGAGATTCGAATGCAGATCTGGATGCGAACAAACTCAAGTCATAAATAACACTCCATGTATGGTGTGTTAACACCCCAGTGTTTCCAGCCTATAACTCTATTTTCCATTCTCATCTTTCATATGATCTCATTGTCTGGGGCCACTCGACAGGGATAGAACGAGTGTTTGGGTTACAGCGTAAAGCGCTGAGGATATTAACTCAACTTGGTTTCATGGATGATTGTCGACAGGCATATCTATCTCACAATATATTAACAGTTCCCTCACACTATATCTTAGGAAACCTTAAATATATAAAGCAAAATGAGGCATCCTATAGGTCTCATCGACACACTCACTCCCATGACACAAGACACAAACAGAACCTGATTCCAGCATATTTTAGGCTAAAGAGGTGTCAGGCAGGACTGGCCTGGGTACTGGGCTATCAGAATGTTTAATGTACTGCTAAAGGATATAAGGGTTTTACCTCTTAATCAGTTCAAGAAATTAAGAAAATACTATCAGAGAATGCTTTCTATTCAGTAAACGAATATCTCGTTTTATGTAGTACTGTAGGTAAAATTGTACATTCACTATCGTCGTTTTAGGTAATTTTATTAGCAGAAGCTAATATATAAACATGCATAAAACACCATCAAAATACAATACAATACACTCAAGTAGAAACTTGAGTGTATTGTATTGTATTTTGATGGTGTTTTATGCATGTTTATTTATTTTAACTGCTCTAAATTTAAAATTAGTTTATGTATTGCTGACCTGGCGATTGTAAGACAATGAAATTGTGATTAACATGAATAAATTGAATTGAAAAATGATATTACATTGCTAAATCAAATTAACATGAATGATCATCCAATAATTTTTTACTAGTAGATTTGTTTCAATATTCAATGAAGAATTTCTAGTTTGAAGTCCAACAAGATCATCAATTTTCTACGGAAAACATTTTAATGCTCTTACCTGTTTGAAAACGAAACTTTTTCCACATTGATCGCAAAAGAAATGCCTTTTCTTTCCATGTTTCCTTCTCGTATGAATAACCAGATCGTCTTTGGTCAGAAAACTGCTAACACAATACGGACACCTAAGCCTTGCAGCATCTTCGTGAGTTCTTTCGTGGCGGTGCAAGTTACTTTCCCTGGAAAATTCCTTGTTGCAGATAACACACGCGAAATGACCCTCTTCTGCATTATGCGTTTGTTTATGTTTGGCCAGATCGTATTTATTGAAAAATGCGCGATCGCATTCTTCACATTCGAAGTTTCTCGCCCTGTGAAAACACAGTCTTAAGTTTGACCGAATGGCACATTCTGAGTGGCCATTTTTAGGAACTCCACCAATTTATGTTTTATATTACGCTTGTGCATCATGAGTCTGGTATCTTTTTGAATAAAATCTATATTGAAAAGGCATTTCTAACTCAGAATCAATTTTTTCATCGTAGAGGATATCCCCTATTTCTTTAATTAACGACTTAATCTATGTCCTATTGAAAAAGGATTGCAGTTTTTATTAATGTGTTCAAGTCAATAAAATTAGATAAAGAAAAATTCGAAAAATGCATTGAGCCATTAGTGGCTAGGGATTTTTTTAACAGCGGCTAACTTTTTGTCACTCTGTGAGGAAAACTCAATATTTTTTAGTGACTTCATTCTATTTCAAAAATTAATTGTTTTTCGCGAGAAAATAATGATCTTGGCCAAACTGAATATAATTATTTTATGGAGGAGGCCGTTACTTAAATGTGTTCGTACTACCACTAATTCACTATTCATATCAATAGTTGAACTTAAGAATATACCAAATTATTTTCAATAAAACAAGAGGCGCGAACATTTTAGGCAGCAATAGCAGAAAAGTTTCATAATTTTTTCATCACATATCGAAATTAAACTATAAAAATTAATGATCAAAAAATTATTCTGCAATAAAAATAAAGTAAATCTACATTACCAGATTTCCTTTAATGACTGGAGGTGATGGAAATAAATTGGAACTTGCTTTTAAGGAAATATTAAGTTCGATATAATAACTTTCAAGTAAATTATGAGATAATTTGACCATATTAAGTCTAGTCAACAAGTGCTTTTTTGTTCAACTTTTTTCAGCAGTCTCGGAAAAAAATTAGCAAGGTGTCATTCGATTCGGGATAAAATGCAGATATTTTTGAGAAAAATACAGTTCCGCTCGCGAAAATTGTAAAAGTTATAAACAATTTACTGAAAAATAAAGGGAGGAGTTTGGTTTTCTGCAAATAACTCAAAAACCAATTTTTGATATCTGAAAAACTGTTCAACATTAGGTCTGAGATGAGATTTTTTCTTTCTTGTAGCTATTTTCGAAAGGCTTCAGAATAGATCCCCGTTGAAAAAATTGAAAAATTTCAATTTGTCTGTTTTTTATTAACAATTTACGTAGTTGAAAAATAAATTTTAAGCAGGTTTTCACTTTGATTTCGACTTTTTATGATGCTTGGCACCAAAAACTCAAAATCTTATATATCTATATATATATATATATATATATATATATATATATATATATATATATATATATATATATATATATATATATATATATATATATATATTATATATATATATATATATATATATATATATATATATATATATATATATATATATATATATATATATATATGTGTGTGTGTGTGTGTGTGTGTGTTTGTTCATATGTATGTATGTATGATATATATTGTTTACACGATAAAGTGCGCAATTTTGAAGCAATAGGGTTGAAAGTTTGTAAATAGGTAGTTTCGTATTATATCTTGGATAGGATTGATTTTGGATCGAATTGGTCGGGGGGTTGACCCCCTTGTTTCCACGACAGAAGACGCAATTTCATAGCAATAAGGTTGAAAGTTTGTACATAGGTAGTTTTGTGTGATATCTTGGATAGGATTGGTTTTGGTTCTAATTGATTGAGGGGTCGACCCCCTGGGGAAAGAAATATATCTTGTTTACATGATAAAGGCCTAATTTTAAAGCAATAGGATTGAAAGTTTGTAAGTAGGTAGTTTCTTGTGATATGTTGGATGGTTTGGTTTTGGTACGAATTGGTTGGGGGTTGACCCCCCAGGGGAGGAAATAAATCTTGTTTACACGATAGAAGGCGCAATTTTGGAACCATAGGGTTGACACTTTGTAGGTGGGTAGTTTCGTATGATATCTTGTATAATATTCATTTCGATGTGAATTGGTTAACCCACCGGAGGAGGAAATGCATCTTGCTCGCGCGATAAAGGGAGCAATTTTGTAACAATAGGGTTGAAAGTTTGTAAGTACATAGTTTCGTATGATATCTTGGATGCGATTGGTTTTGGGACAAATTGGTTGAGGTTCGACACCCCGGGGAGGAAGTGAGTAGGTATAGTTTACACATTAGGGGGGAATTTTTTTTGGATTTGGAACAAAAATAATTAATGAATGAATAGATTTTTTAAACTGAATACGTTATGAAAACCTGCTTTTCTAATGCAGCTCGCTGCGATAGTTTTTTTTTTATTTTTATTAATTTCAAAGAACCATTTTTTATAATCGGCAGCTGCATGAATATGTTTTTTTTTAAGTTTCGTGCCCTATTGTATGAAAAATCTCTTATAAACAAATGCATTGTTTATAATGGAATTGAAAAAAAATTATGACTAATTAATGTTTTTTTTGCGAAAATTATTGATAAAACACTGAAAAATTTAATTTTTCAAATTTTTTTAACAGTGATCTATTCAGAAGCCTTTCAAAACTAGTTTCATGAAAGAAATCTCAGATCTACAGTTCAACAATTATCACGCTTGCAATGTTCTTGTTCAAGCATCAAAAACTTATCAATTAACTATTGTATAACTAATTGAAATAAAGCGATAAAAATTTTTTCCCAACGAATTATTGTTCTTTGAACTATCCAGTTAGTACCTGAATTTTTTTCTTAATTTCCGTATTTAATACGGTTGAATAATGTTTATTGTTAAAGTGTCCTAAATGGGCGTGTTTTGCGCAAGCCAGATTAGCCGTTTCAAGCCGTATTTTTACCCCTCTGAGAAAATTATAATTATTGATCCCACAGTTCCGGCAGTTGAAACTTTCTTTTAGGAAATTTCCTTCTCTTTTCGAATCATTTTTTAGATATCAAAAATCTTAATTGGTTTTTGAGATATTTGCAAAAAACCAAACCCTTCTTTTTTTCAGTCAATTGTTTATAACTTTCACAATTTTTGCGAGCGGAATTTAATTTTTTTCAAAAAATATCTACATTCTATGCCGAATCGAATGACATCTTGCCCATATATTTCCGAGACTGCTGATAAAAGTTGAGCAAAAAAGCACTTATTGACTAGACTATAATAGATGGAAACTTAACAATATGTAACATTCTTTGTGTTTTGCACATCACATTCATATTCTTTTTTGAAAAATTATCCGGATCAAAAACTGAAAAAATCTGATCACTTGCAAAGCCTTCTATATTGAAATGTACTTATGAACTACAGATCAAAATGTGAACCAATGCACAGGTTCTCATCAAGCCTACCTTAAATGATTTTTCATATGTATATCCAAGAGCTGTTTTAGAGGAAAAGATTTATCACACTCAGTGCAAGAAAAACAGTCTGTTGGTACTGACTTTACTTCTTCAACCTTTCTATTTTTTGCGGTAGATATTACTTTGACGTTATACTCGTTATGAGAAGATGGTCTTATTTCGAACTCTTCCAGAGGTTGCTCCTCTTCATGTCCTTCAACATGAGTTGTTTGGGAGTCTGTGTCAGAGTGTTGCTCTGGTTCATTTTTGATCTTCTTGAATGGCGGTATGTACTCACATACTTTGCGTAGTTTCGAAGGTGTTCCCTTGGGCAAGTAATTCTGAAAACCATACATTAAATATATATATATATATATATATATCTATATATATTTATATATATATATATATATCTATATATATATATATATATATATATATATATATATATATATATATATGTATATACAGGGTTATTCACGTTATTCGACACGGAGAGTTATGCCTAAAGTATTTGATTTTATGAAAATTTTTTCTTTAGGATGGATCGGGATCTATTAGAACTACATTCTAAAAGTATTTTCTTGTTATACAGGGTGTGCCAACACGAAAAGTATCAAAGTTGGTATTTTTCAAATGGAATACCCTGTATATTATTTCATTATTGGATTTTACAGTGAAAACAAATGCCAGTTCCATCAAGGTTTAATTCACCTAAACCTTATGGTTTTCGAAATATCTCGTATTTTGTGTAAATGTAATATCAGTTTTAACGCTTAAACTCGCAACTGGTGTTTTCTTGTTTTCAACCAAATTAATGATAAGGTCTACTATCTGGATCAAACTTTATGTCGCACTTGTGAAATATTGACTAACTTAGACTTAGTGAGGAAAAATAAAGGTAAAATAATTGCAATCCTCAAACGGCTCTAAGTTGTTTAACTTAAATGGGACACCCCGTATTTCATGTCACCAACAGATGTAAAATTTAATTGTCTATCGAATACCTGAATACATTCCAATCGATATCTTTTCACGTTTTCAAATAAAATGTACATTTTCAAATAAAATGCACATTTTCATCTTGCAAACTGATTTTAAGAAATTTATCATTCATCAAGTCGCCTATGGCGTTTTGAGAAATCAGAATTGATTGAAATAAACATTTAAATCATAATAATATATGCGTTAATCTTTCAATATCTTAAATGTTACATACTAGTTCAAATTATGAAGGAAAAAAGATTGTGGATATGAAACAAGCAATATTTTATGTCAAGCGTTCAAAATGGCGACCACCAGACTCTAAACACAAATGTATCCTTTTTATAAAACCAGCAACATCTAATAACATACGCGGGATAACATTTGAAAAAGCTTTTATGATACGCTGTTTTCATGGGCGACTTGGTAAATAAAAAATTTCTTAAAATTAGTTTGCAAAATGAAAATGCTCATTTTATGTAAAACCGTGAAGAGTTGTCGATAGAAATGTATTCAGGTATTCGATGGACAATTAAATTTCACATTTATTGGTGACATAAAATACGGGGCGATCCATTTAAGTTAAACAAGTAAGTAACGTTTGAAGATTGCAATAATTTTACCTTTATTTTTCCACACCATGTATAAGTAAGGCAAGTGCGGTATAATACACACCTCTAACCACACCAGACAATCTGAAACAGCGTTTTAGAGAAGCTTTTCTAAATGCAAGCCCGCGTATGTTCTCAAATATTGCTAAAGCTTTTATAAAAAGGATACTGTTGTTTTTAGAGTCTGATACTTTACCTGTATTTAAGAGTGAATTTGTAGATCACCATACGATAAATAATAATAAATAGAGTCTGATGGTCGCCATTTTGAACGCTTGATATAAAATATTGCTTGTTTCATATCCATAATTTTTTTCCTTCATAATTTGAACAAGTACATAACATTTAAGATATTGATGTTCATTTCAATCAATTCTGATTTCTCAAAACGCCATAGGCGACTTGATAAATGATATCTGTTGGTGACATAAAATACGGGGTGTCCCATTTAATTTAAACAAGTTAGTGCCGTTTGAAGATTGCAATTATTTTACGTTTATTTTTACACACTAAGTCTAAGTTAATCAATATTTCACAAGTGCAACATAAAGTTTGATCCAGTTAGTAGGCCTTATCATTAATTTGGTTAAAAACAAGAAAACACCAGTTGAGAGTTTAAGCGTTAAAGCTGATACTACATTTTCACAAAATACGAGATATTTCGAAAACCGTAAGGTTTAGGTGAATTAAACCTTAATCAAACTGGCATTTGTTTTCACTGTAAAATCCAAAAATGAAATAATATACAGGGTATTCCATTTAAAAAATACCAACTTTGATACTTTTCATGTTTTTCGCACACCCTGTGTAGTTCTAATAGGTCCCTATCCATCTTAAAGAAAAAACTTTTATGAAATCAAATACTTTAGCCATAACTCTCCGTGTCGAATAACGTGAATAACCCTATATATATATATATATATATATATATATATATATATATATATATATATATATATATATATATATATATATATATATATATATATATATATATATATATATATATATATATATATATATATATATATATATATATATATATATATATATATATATATATATATATATATATATATATATATATATATATATATATCTACAGTGGACCCCCGGTAATCCGACAAACGTTTTGCAGGGCCGTGTCGGACTATCGAATTTGTCGGATTATAGAGTACTGCCTAAGACCCCCTATATTCCGGAATTTTTTGAAAAAGAGTACATTGTAATCCGACAAATTACAGATCAAAATGATGAGATTCTATCTGAACTACAAATCATAATATACCACATTCTGA
Source organism: Cynegetis impunctata (assembly GCA_030704885.1). NCBI lineage: Eukaryota > Metazoa > Arthropoda > Insecta > Coleoptera > Coccinellidae > Cynegetis > Cynegetis impunctata. The sequence goes on along the minus strand of JARQZK010002363.1, from coordinate 64,394 downwards.
AATAATTGTATACAAACAAATGCATAATCAAAAACTATGAATAAAAATCAAATTTTGAAGTATGAAAATATTCATCAATTTTTTTCGCAAAATTATGCATGTGAACTTACATTCAATAATGATAGGCATGTAGGATTACAGGGGGCGACGGATAAGACAGGGGCCGGATTACTGGGGGCACACGGTAGATAGATATATAAATATATATATATATATATATATATATATATATATATATATATATATATATATATATAAAATAAAGAGGAAGTATTTGCTGACCAGTTAGGATACTGTAAGTTTTTCTTTTAAATCCACTATCTGTCATGTTTCATCTTGTTGATAAAATTGTAGCATTCCCTGAAGATGACAATAAACTTTGTCGAAGTATTGGAAAAAGTATTGTGAGAGTATACTTCCTGCATGCTGCGTAGCCAACGAGTTTTCCTACCTATATATATATATATATATATATATATATATATATATATATATATATATATATATATATATATATATATATATATATATATATATATATAGATATATAATTTCTTGATAATTATTAGCAATAACAGGCTTGGTGAATCTCAAGAAACTCGATTTTATTAAAAAGTTTACGTTTTGCTACGACACATTCGTGGCTTTTTCACAACTTCTGAAATATTGAAATCTTTGTTATTGCTAAAAATTATCAAGAAGTTAAAAATAGTTCACAGGCAACAACAATTCAAATATATATATATATATTTATATATATATATATATATATATATATATATATATATATATATATATATATATATATATATATATATATATATATATATATATTATATGGGGTCATTCCATGTCAAATCGACCAGTAGTTGGAATCGACCACCTTCGAATTCGATGAAATTTGATCAAAAGTTTTCTTTCCTCATAAAACGAAGATTTGCCAAAGCAAAAAAAAATTAAAAATTTTTTTTCGAAAGTTATTCAAAATTCTAAATTTCTTTATTTCGTCAATTTGTCAACTTTGTTTTTTGAATATCTCGGAAACGATCATAGGTACGAAAATAAACTTTTTTCATTTCAAAGGAGATACTTGGAGCAACAGAAAAAAAAATACTTGGAAAAAAATAATTTGAAAAATGAAAAATTTGTAAAATTTTTAATTTTGAAAAATCCTCAAAATCGACTATCGACATTGAATTTTGAGCTCAAATTTTTTATAGGATATCTTTGAATGATATTAAGAGATCTTGAAATTTTTAGAGGTGTGTTTTTTCGTTTTTCAAAAATAAAAATTTTTGAATTTTGGTATAACAAAATTGAATTTTCATTTTCATCTCTCAAATATAGTTAAGAAAACATGTAGTTTTGTAATTTTGAGCATGAAAATGTTTATTTTATGACATAAAAACGATAAAGCAGGAATAATCAAAATTGAATTCATATATTTGTACAGTAATTATTTGAAAATCAAAAAAGTTAAGTAAAATGTGTCACATTTCGCCAACTATTTTTCTTCTACCATAGTTTTTGTAGTTAATTACCACGAAGATCTGCCACCACAGGTTTTAGTTTCTATGATAGTTATACTTCTAAATTGAGTCTATTCCAGAGCTACTACTGCATGACTTCATTGCTCTACAAACAATTGAAATTTGACGAGTACTTGTTACTGATTTTTCTGAAAATTATGCGATTTTACTTCAAAATAGAATTCAAGGAGTATATTGAAATAATAGTCAATTGATAATCTATCCATTTGCTTGCTATTATACAATGATCGATGAGAATGAGAGCAATATAGTACCTCTCAGCTTAGTTATAATTTCTGATAATCTAACGCATAACACAAATGCAGTTTACAGCTTTTAAGAGGTATTAACGTCATTTATTTAAAAACAATCCTAGTGTTTGTGAAATCATTGTGTGTGCAGTAGCTCATTTTAAGAACCGCTATTATTTCATTAACTTATTATGAAGAAGACTTTCAAATAAAAGCCTAATGGCATTTTTTTGCAACCTCTCATGGAAAGGGTCCAAGTGATGGTTAAGGTGAAACAATTGAGCGATTTGTTAGCCGATTCAATCTTCAATTTCCAACTGACCAACAAATTAAGACACCAAAGGAACTTTGTGAATGGGCAAAAGAATGTGTTAGAGGAATAAATTACCTACAGTTTAACGCCGGTTTCGAACGACCAATGGGCTTGTAAACGATGTACATTACCCAACAATTCAATCATATATATAGAACCACTAAATTCCGGACATACACAACACCCAAGAGCAAGGTGGGACTCGAACCCACAATCCTCGGTTTACAAACGGTACAAGCGGTACACCTTACCGCTGGTCTATCGAGTCCTCTAAAGGAATAGATTGTCACTTCGTCTCGAATGAGCAAATTCAACATGCTGAGGTGAAACTAATAAACGATTTAAAAATGTTTTACCACTACATGGAATACGTAGTTGTCATGCTCCGTTCCTATTTATGATGTGATAAGAATAAAAACGTTATCAACATCTCTAGAAGGAGAAGATGGTCGTTGAAGAATACTGATATTCACGATGAACCAGCAGATCGTCGATGAACCAGCAATAAAACCAGTTAAACAGAACGTCATTTTAGAATTTTATAAATTTGGAATATTGAGTAATTTGAAGATTCATATCACTTTAACCTATTTCATATTGAGGAGGATAAATGAGACATCAACATCAGGAGTGGAAAAAAACAACTCACCAAAACAAAAATATAATAAGCTAAAGGCTTGAAACGCTATACCTACCAAATAAATGACCGAGGTGATGTTAGCTCCCGGCCGGCCAGCTCCAAGCGTCACTTTTCCACCACGGTCATATTCATGAAGCTGGCCATTTTAGGTTACTTATTCGAACAAAAAAATTAACCACGATTAGTACTTTATTTTCTCTATGTAAACATCCAATTTTCGTTCTTGGCCGCCCATTGACTGAGCCCAAAAAAAATATATAAATATTGGTTCGATCGCAATGATTACTTATATTTCGTCTCATGGAGCTGGCCCTTTTGAAGTCACATATCCGAACGGAAAATTTTGTATAGAAAGAACTATCTATTCTCTATGTAACTATCCATTTTTGGTTCTTGGCCGGGCATTATTTAAGCCAAAAAAAAATTATAAATATTGGTTCGACCGCTATCATTATTCATATTTCGTCTCATGGAGCTGGCCCTTTTGAAGTCACATATCCGAACGGAAAGTTTTGTGTGGTAAGTACTTTCTATTCTCTCTGTAAGCATCTAATTTTGGTTCTTGGCCGGGCATTGTTTAAGCCAAAAAAAAATTATGACTATTTGTACTACCGCTAGCATTATTTATATTTCGTCTCTTGGAGCTGGCCCTTTTGAAGACACATATCCGAACGGAAAATTTTGTATAGTAAGTACTTTCTATTCTTTTTGTAAACTTTAAATTTTGGTTCTTGACCGGGCATTCTTTGAGCCAAAAAAAATTATAAATATTGGTTCTACCGCTATCATTATTTAAATTTGGTATCTTGGAGCTGGCCCTTTTGAAGTCACATATCCAAACGGAAAATTTTGTATGGAAAGAACTATCTATTCTCTATGTAACCATCTAATTTTGGTTATTGGCCGGGAATTATTTAAGCCAAAAAAAATTATAAATTTTGGTTCGACCGCTATCATTATTCATATTTCGTCTCATGGAGCTGGCCCATTTGAAGTCACATATCCGAACGGACAATTTTGTGTGGTAAGTACTTTCTATTCTCTCTGTAAGCATCTAATTTTGGTTCTTGGCCGGGCATTGTTTAAGCCAAAAAATAATTATGAATATTTGTACTATCGCTATCATTATTTATATTTCGTCTCTTGGAGCTGGCCCTTTTGAAGTCACATATCCGAACGGAAAATTTTGTATAGTAAGTACTTTCTATTCTTTTTGTAAACTTTAAATTTTGGTTCTTGACCGGGCATTGTTTGAGCCAAAAAAAATTATAAATATTGGTTCTACCGCTATCATTATTTATATTTGGTCTCTTGGAGCTGGCCCTTTTGAAGTCACATATCCAAACGGAAAATGTTGTATGGAAATAACTATCTATTCTCTATGTAACCATCTAATTTTGGTTCTTGGCCGGGAATTATTTAAGCCAAAAAAAATTATAAATATTGGTTCGACCGCTATCATTATTCATATTTCGTCTCATGGAGCTGGCCCTTTTGAAGTCACATATTCGAACGGAAAATTTTGTATATTAAGTACTTTCTATTCTCTCTGTAGACGTATAATTTTGGTTCTTGGCCAGGCTTTATTTGAGCCAAAAAAAAAATTATAAATATTGGTTCGTCGGCTATCATTATTCATATTTCGTCTCATGCAGCTGGCCCTTTTGAAGTCACATATCCGAACGAAAAATTTTGTATGGAAAGTACTTTCTATTTTCTATGTGAACAAATTTTCCGTTCGGATATGTGACTTCAAAAGGGACAGCTCCATGAGACCAAATATGAATAATGATAGCGGTGAAACCAATATTTATAATTTTTTTTTTGCTTAAATAATGCCCGGCCAAGGGCCAAAATAAGATGTTTATATAGAGAATAGAAAGTACTTTCCATACAAAATTTTCCGTTCTTCTTTCTATATAAACATCTTATTTTTGTTCTTGGCCACCGATTCGATGAGCCACAAAAAAAATTTTTAATATTGGTACTATCGCTATGATTAGTCTTTTTCGGATCATGGAGCTGGCCCTTTAGGGTTCAAATATTCAAACGGAAAGTAATTTCCATACAAAATTTTCCGTTCGGATATGTGACTTCAAAAATGCCACCTCCATGAAACGAAATATAAATAATGATACTCGAACCAATATTTATATTTTTTTTTTGGCTTAAATAAGGCCCGGCCAAGAACCAAAATTAGATGCTAACAAAGAGAAAACAAAGTACTTGCCATACAAAATTTTCCGTTCGGACATGTGACTTCAAAAGGGCCAGCTCCATGAGACGAAATATGAATAATGATGGCGGTCGAACCAATATTTATAATTTTTTTTGACTTAAATAATGCATGGTTAAGAATCAAAATCAGATGTTTACATAGAGAATAGATAGTTCTTTCCATACAAAATTTTCCTTTCGGATATGTGAATTCAAAAGGGCCAGCTCCAAGATGCGAAATATAAATAATGATAGCAGAAGAACCAATATTTATAATTTTTTTTTGGCTTAAACAATGCCCGGCCAAAAACCAAAATTAAAAGGTTACAAAGAGAAAAGAAAATAGATACCATAAAAAAATTTCCGTTCGGATATGTGACTTCAAAACGGCCTGCTCCATGAGACGAAATATGAATAATGATAGCGACAGAACCAATATTTATATTTTTTTTTGGTTAAATAATGCCCAGCCAAGAACTAAAATTAGATGGTTGCATAGAGAATAGATAGTTCTTTCCTTACAAAATTTTTCGTTTGGATATGTGACTTCAAAAGGGCCAGCTCCAGAAGACGAAATATAAATAATGATAGCGGTAGAACCAATATTTATAATTTTTTTTGGCTTAAACAATGCCCGGCCAAGAACCAAAATTGAAAATTTACAAAAAGAATAGAAAGTACTTACTATACAAAATTTTCCATTAGAATATGTGACTTAAAAAGGGCCAGCTCCAAGAGACGAAATATAAATAATGATAGCGGTAGTACAAATATTTTAATTTTTTTTTTGGCTTAAACAATGCCCGGCCAAGAACCCAGATTAGATGGTTACATAGAGAATAGATAGTACTTTGCATACAAAATTTTCCGTTCGGATATGTGACTTCAAAAGGGCCAGCTCCAAGAGACGAAATATAAATAATGATAGCGGTAGTACAAATATTTAAAAAAATTTTTTTGCTTAAACAATGCCCGGCCAAGAACCAAAATTAGATGGTTACATAGAGAAAAGATAGTACTTTCCACACAAAATTTTCCGTTCGGATATGTGACTTCAAAAGGGCCAGCTCCAAGAGACGAAATATAAATAATGATAACGGTAAAACCAATATTTATAATTTTTTTTGGCTTAAATAATGCCCGGCCAAAAACCAAAATTAGATGTTCACATGAAGAAAAGAAAGTAACTTTCATAAAATATTTTCCGTATGGATATATGAATTCAAAAGGGCCAGTTCCATTAACCGAAATATAAGTAATCATTGCGATCGAAACCAATATATATATTTCTTTTGTGGGCTCAGTCAAAGGGCGGCCAAGAACGAAAATTAGATGTTTACATAGAGAAAAGACAAAAAATAACAACTTTGATACTTTTCTTGTTTTTGGAACACCCTGTATAACATGAAAATATTTTTAAAATGTAGTTCTAATAGGTCCCTATCTATCCTAAAGAAAAAACTTTTATAAAATCAAATACTTTAGCCATAACTCGTGTCGAATAACGTGAATAACCCTGTAGGTATATATATATATATATATATATATATATATTTATATATATATATATATATATATATATATATATATATATATATATATATATATATATATATATATATATATATATATATATATATATATATATATATAGGGTGTCCCACCGGGAAAGAACGCGATCTGTATATGGAAAATTACACATAGGAAACTTTTGAAAATTTGACAGTATACTAATGTTGATAGGGGCAACTCGACTAAAATATTTTCAAGATGGTGACACTTCCGGTTATACCGGAAGTAGATACCAACTTGCTTATTTTAAATTGGATACCCTATATATCAATACATTTTTAGATTCTACGCAAGATTCTAGGCAGATTTCATATATTATGTCCTATACCTAAGTCTAAGCGTTTTTGACATATTTAGGTTTTTATGTCAAAA
>JARQZK010002363.1:27500-52500 GCA_030704885.1 Cynegetis impunctata | reverse complement strand
AGGTACGTACGATGAATCTTCAACATTTATCATGGGTTAAGAATCTTGTTTGTTTGTTCACGTATTTGAAGTAGCTAGTTTGTTGACATGTTATCGACTGAGCGCTTCTACCGTTCGAATATTATGTTCCTCGTGCTATAATATAGCACCAGAAAAAATGTCTGACTTCTTGTTTCCTTGGTCGATCGAGAGCGTCAGATCTACTGGCTACATTTGAATAAGGTATTTCTGGTCTCAAAACCAACTAGCTTCTCCAAATACCCAATTTTAATTGGGCATTTTTGAGGGAAAAAGAGAGAATTAACTGAAAGCGAACTGCTTGAAATAGATAGCTGTGGTCTTCATTCGGTACATGGTGCTTTCAAATATAGTATTATTACAACTGATTGGAAATTGATTACCTATTTGAGAGGTCTGTAAAATTTTTACAAAGATGTGCCAGCACGTAAGGCCCAATATACAAATTATTCTGTATCCCAAATTTTCCCCTCAAAATTTTGCACTTCCAGTCAGATGACTGGAAAATGCAGGTGTTGCACAAAGAGCTATAAACATTCACGACAACAATAAAAAGTTCGTGGAAGGTGTGAAAAAGGACAAGAATACACCTAAATGCAAGAGCATCGAAATCGTTGTAACATTCACAGCAGATCTCTTACTCTGCTCAAAGCTAGCGATCTTCAAGTATTTAGCCTCAGAAGTGAAAACATTTTCTTAGAGAATTCTAATCAGATACGCCATTGGTGCCATTTCTGCACACAAGTCTTAGTTTAATATGACTAATCTCATGGAGAGGTTCATGACGACTGATGCCATCAATTATATTCGCGTGCTCAAAGATGATGACGTCCAAAACAGGAAGAATCTGTTACCAGCAAAATAAGTCAATTTGGGATTCGACACTCGAAAGCAGCTGAAAAAATTTGCAGTTAAAACTGCAGATGTGCTGGAATTTCGCCTAAATTGTCGGTCTGCAATGAAGCAGTACGTTTTAAAATTCAAAACGTTTTATAATAATTTTATTATAGTTGGATTTTGTGAATCATTTATTATGTCAGAATTGTGAAGAGTCTTGTATTTGTTTTTCAATAAATAATTCAGAAAATTCAACTATAATAAAATTATTATAAAAGGTTATGGGCCCAGATATCGCCAGATTAGATTGAATTGTGTAAAGTGAAACTATCCAAGTTGATATTTCGAACAATATTATTACTGTTGAAGTGTGTGAAAAATGGCAATTATAAATAACTATGCTGTGTCGGTTCTTGAGGCAAATAATTTTAATAATTGCAGATTTCGAATAATTACAATATTAAAAAGAGAACAATGTGATGAAGCTCTAGAATCACCACCTGATGCAACAACTGCTATTGAAGTCAAAAATAAATTTCAGAAAAATGACGCTAAAGCTCAATCAATTATAGTACAAGGAATTGCAGACAAGCATCTGGATATTATTAAAGATTGTAAGAGTTCAAGAGAACAATAACACGCATTAAGAGATATTTTCGTGAGAACATGTTCATTTACTAAACTTTCGTTATGGAGAAAACTTAAGATCCGGAACTAATGAAAAATTGGAAGATCATTTTCTGAAATTCGATACAATTATCAGAGTTGAAAGACATAGGTTCAAATATAGATGATAGTGATCGAGTGTGCTATTTATTGCTGTCATTGCCTTCGAAATTTGATACCGTAGTTACTGCATTGGAAACAGTATCTGATGTTAAAATGAATTTTGTGAAAGCTAGACTTTTGGATGAGGAAATAAAAGTGAATTCCAAGCAAGATGATAAAAATATCGAAAATAATGAAGTTAGTTTTCAAGTTATAAGTACTAATAGAAACTGTTATACATGTGGAAGTCCGCAACATTTTCAAGCTCAGTGTCCGAAAAGAAATTCAAAAACAGAAAATAATCGAGGTTCGTTTAATAACTACAGAGGAAGAGGCAGAAATTTCAGAAGTTATAGAGGGCGAAATATGAGTAGAGGAAGAAATTTTAAATAGTTGATTACTTGTCGTTACTACGTAATAATTTAACATGATGAACAAAACTAAGTTTGAATTTACTACGTTTATTATCACAAAATATTTTGAAAAATATAACACTGCGATTGCAGATATCTTGCTGAACGACCAGATTGACTTGATATCTTCTCCTATATTTAGTGTATTTGAACAATAACGACTTTTCTAAGAACATTGTATTGTACCAATTTGGGAAATTCACTCGATTAGTCCTTCTTGAAATATGTTCCTCTTGTCTATTTAGGTACCTGCAATAATTGTTTCCCACCCGTAAGCGCAAATCTATAATTCTGTATTCAGTTCTTAACTCAATCTGCCCGATGATGGTCTAGTGACCGAAATTGCAGTCGCAGTGTTATATTCTTCAAAATATTTTGTGATAATAAACGTAGTGAATTCAAATTTAGTTTTCTTCATCATAGAAATTTTGACTTTCACCAAAATCATCAAGCAAATACTGCAGGAAAAACGAGAGAAGACTCTATAGTTCTATATGCTGCTAATCTGAGCAATGATATTGAATCAGGTAAGATTAGCTTTGTACTTGATTCAGGTGCCAGTAACCACTTTGTTCAAGCAAATCTTGAAAAACATATGACTAATATAGAAACATTACCACATGATATATCTGTGCACATTGCAAATGGGACAATTTTGAAAGCAAATAAAAAGGGAATACTTAAAGTGCAATGTCAAGGTCGAGATGTGTTAATTGAAGCGTTAATTGTACCTAAAATTAAATATAATTTGATGTCTGCATCAAAATTGACATCAAAAGGACATAGAATAATTGTAGAAAAGGATAAAACAATAATTTGTGGTAAAAATTTTTCTCTAAAATGCGAAAATAAAAATGGCTTGTATATATTGAATACAGAAAATAAAGTTAACCATAATGAAAAGTGCCATGTAACATTTGATGAGACAATTTGGCATAGAAGATTGGGCCATGTTAGATATGATGCTTTACATCAGCTAGGTTTAAAAACCCCAAAGTCAAAATGTTCGACATGTATTGAAGGAAAGTCAACAAGACTTCCATTTTAAATTAATGAAAATCGATCAAATTTGATTGGTGAACTAATTCACAGTGATATATGTGGACCTATTACTCCATGTACCATGTATGGAGGTAGATATTTTCAAATAATTTTGGATGATTTTTCTCATTTTGTAGTAGTAAAAATTTTGAAAAATAAAAATGAGGCAGAGGATAATTTGAAAGAATATGTGATTAATATTGAAAGACAGTTGAATGTAAAAGTGAAACGTTTTAGATTGGATAATGGCGGTGAATTTTCGTCAAGATGTTTTAAGCAAATCAGTAAACAAAATGGTATACAGTTGGAATACACTATGGCGTATAGCCCACAAATGAATGGAAAATCCGAATGAATGAATCGAACATTACTTAACATGATTCGAACAAAGATAATTGATTCCAATATTCCAAAATATCTTTGGGGAGAAGCACTGAAGTGCTCCGCATATGAATTGAATAGAACTCCAACTACTGCACTTGCTAGAGGCAAAACTCCTTCAAAACATTGGCATGGTAAATATGATCTCAATAAATTGAGAATATTTGGATGTCGATCATCGTACATATTATTGCCAAAACATAATAAATTAGAGCCAAAAGCGAATAAAGCTGTGTTTGTAGGATATTATGGAGGAGGATATAGGTTGTATATTCCAGAAGAAGATAAAATAATCAAAAGTAGAGATGTGCAATTTGATGAATTGTTCATGGAATTTAAGGAAAATGCACAAAAACAACAGAAGCTCATAAATGAGAATGAAATTAATAATATAGAAGATCCAGAAGCAAGTGAAGAAAACAATATTGATGAGATTGAGAACGATGAACAAAAAGAAAATAAACAAGATTCCATAGAAATTGAAGAAAACTTACCGTTAGAAAAAATAACAACAAAATCCGGAAGAAATGTAGTACGACCTAGAAACCTAGAAGAATATGAAGTTTATTCAGCTTATTGTTTGCTCTCAGCAACAAAAGAAGAACCAAAAACGTATAAACAATTAATTAATTAATTTTCCATGTTAATTAAATAGGAAATCAAAATTAAAAGAGCGACCTCTTAGAGGTCGCTCAATATATATATATATATATATATATATATATATATATATTTATATATATATATATATATATATATATATATATATATATATATATATATATATATATATATATATATATATATATATATATATATATATATCTTTTTATTCATATAATTAACCTCTGAAATACGCTACTTTTTCACCCATTTAACCGACCCTCTATCTCTTACCATGTATATATATATATATATATATATATATATATATATATATAAATATATATATATATATATATATATATATATATATATATGTATATATATGTATATATATATATATATATATATATATATATGTATTTATATTTATATACAATCAATTCATGAAGAATATACTAGTTGACCATAGTCAATTTCATATATGATATAAAGCGAACAAAAAAAATTCTTCAATAATTTGAAAAATTATCAAACAATTTTCCAAGGGAGCTGGTTATATATATGTATTCCGCGACGCCAAACAATGGAATCCCATCCGCCACTGTGGCAGAGTAGAAATCTTCATGTCTGGAAGTATTAATTATCGAAGAATTAACCTTGATCACTTTATATGATATATATTTATATAGGTAGCTTGACAGAATAGTAGAAGAGTGCCACTTGAAGCCATTAAAATTGATTGATGGTGACAGCTCAAGGTCATAAATCATGGCCGGTCTATTGTTCCTATTGTTTGGGGGCAGGTGTGCGGTACAGTCTTTTGTTATACCCGATCTATTGTTAGACCAGGTGCGCAGTCTATTGTTTGGGGCAGATGTTAGGGCAGGACCGTATAAACTAATGATTGAGGGTCGTGAGAATTGAATTTTTCTTCACAAATTTAGGCCAAAATTCGTAAATCGTATGAAATCCATCCCTGACATTAGATAAGTTAGTCGACCTGGGTGGGTATTTCTAAGAAAACACACACAAAAGGTTGACGCGAATATCTCTTCACAAAAGCGGGTGGCCGGTCTATTGTTCCTATTGTAATACCAGATCTATTGTTATGTGCAGCTCTATTGTTTGGGCAGGTGTTAGGGTAGGACCGTATTAACTAATGATTGATGGTCGTGAGAATTGAATTTTTCTTCACAAATTTAGACCAAAATTCGTAAATCGTATGAAATCCACCCCTGACATTAGATAAGTTATTCAACGGGTGCAGGTAATATTTCTAAGAAAACACACACACACAAACGGTGGAATAATACCACAAAACTTGGAGGGGTAAGGGCTTAAAAACAGCTCACTGCAAACAAATAGGCAGTTATTCTTCAATATCTACCAGCAGTTAAATACCATGTACAGTAAAAACGAGACTGTTCGATCGCAAAGATGGCCGTCGAAATCGGAGAAATCAAGGAAAGCAGTGCAAGAAACGAGAACTCAGAAGAAATACACCACCGGCTACCACTACACGCCGCAAACGTCATCAATAGATGGTAATTACAGTTCAACAGACATGGTTCCTTATCCTGAAGATGTGTACCACAACACCGTAAATCGTAGGATGGAGCGTGAGATGCATCGACTCGTGAGTGAAGACATATACAATTTGAATCTCTCAGGCAGTAAATATGTAAGCATTGGTCTGGATCCTTTCAATGATTTTCAATGTTTACTTAGAATATGTCGACATGGTTATCTTGATTTCATTTCATTCACGAAAAAAGAAGTAGATGAACTTACTGTTAAAATGCCAGGGATACTGAAGGAGTTAGCGAAAAACAGTGAAATTGAAGTATATCTGGATACAATTGGATTATATTCACTGTATTCTACATGTAACAACGTGTTGGTATTCAAGGAAAGTAACTTCCCAAAACTTTTTTTGGCTGTTGATTCTTTAAAAACTTTTGCAGCAGGCATGAATCTCTTTGTACGGAAGATGGATGAAAAAATTGAAAGTGACGATGCTATTACCCGGTATTGCACAATTCATTATTCCGCAGATTTCATTCTCACTGAAATGCGTAAGCAACATTTACGTGTAATCGATATACAAACTTGTGCTGAATTCATAAAATTGAGTTACAATGACTCACCCCATATGTATGAATTGCTTGTAAAATATTATTACAATATTGAGAATATTGTATTGGATAGTGTAAGCTGGTAGATATGTTATTGTATATAAATATGATTGAATGTATGATATTATATAAAAATAAACTTAATCAGAAAATTTATTTATCTAATTACAAACCTTTTTATTTGAAACACTAAATTATTAAAAAAATGTAATTTGAACCATTCGTTTACATGCATTATAACAGGTCTCTCATACTAGAGGAAAAAAGAGTACACATATAAATTTTTAAAAAACCTAAATCCCATGTGTGATAAATCAGTTGTAAATATCGTATATTATTACGATGAATGACGGACTGCTTTTTGAATAAAAAAAACTTTTCATATGAAATATAGACAAAACCTCCTAGTGTTTAAAAATTATGATACTAATACGATCAATATTATATAAATAAATTGATAGGAAGTTAAGTATTATGTATTTAATTCAACTTAGATTATAAATTATAACCCATACTTTGTATGAAGTAGTAATAAAGTTAAATTATTAATTCATTCTATTATTCTACATTGAAAATTTAATAATTTTATAATTGTATGCATACTTTTAAACAATCACATACCTTGCCATGCCAAAAAAAGCCCACACATATCTATACTAAACAGATAAAATTATTATTGAATATATGATTCATGCATTCATTGTATAAATGATTTATCCATGCGTTCAATTTGGTGAACATCGAAATTAAATAACTTATGCAATTTATGATTATGAAATTTTTTCATGAATATCATCTGGAATATTTAATTTTTTTTGTAAAAACACGTTCGTACAATACGTTTTGAATAGGATTTGCATATCCTACCTCTCTTGTGGGTGTCTACGTAGCCAAATTTCAAGTTAATCGGGTGTATAATATATATATATATATATATATATATATATATATATATATATATAATATATATATATATATATATATATATATATATATATATATATATATATATGTTAACGGTATCCCTATACACCCCCTTTACGCTCCCCATCATTGATGTAAATATCGTATATTATTACGATGAACGACGGCCAGCTTTTTGAATAAGAAAAACTTTTCATATAAAATATAGACAAAATCTCCTAGTGTTTAAAAATTATGATGCTAATACGATACTTTAGAATGTTTCACTGTAGAAATAGAAAGAAATAATAATAACACTGTCTTGAAATTGCATATTGGTTTGAAATATGGAATAAGAGATTGATTTTCAAATATAAATAATAGTATTCGAATTTAGAACTATGCAAATGATCAGTTGTAAATATCGTATATTATTACGATGAATGACGGACAGCTTTTTGAATAAGAAAAACTTTTCATATGAAATATAGACAAAACCTCCTAGTGTTTAAAAATTATGATACTAATACGATCAATATTATATAAATAAATTGATAGGAAGTTAAGTATTATGTATTTAATTCAACTTAGATTATAAATTATAACCCATACTTTGTATGAAGTAGTAATAAAGTTAAATTATTAATTCATTCTATTAATTCATTCTATTATTCTACATTGAAAATTTAATAATTTTATAATTGTATGCATACTTTTAAACAATCACATACCTTGCCATGCCAAAAAAAAGCCCACACACATCTATACTAAACAGATAAAATTATTATTGAATATATGATTCATGCATTCATTGTATAAATGATTTTGTCCAGGCATTCAATTTGGTGAACATCGAAATTAAATAACTTATGCAATTTTTATAAGATTATGAAATTTTTTCATGAATATCATCTGGAATATTTAATTTTTTTGTAAAAACACGTTCGTACAATACGTTTTGAATAGGATTTGCATATCCTACCTCTCTTGTGGGTGTCTACGTAGCCAAATTTCAAGTTAATAGGGTGTATAATATATATATATATATATATATATATATATATATATATATATATATATATATATATATATATATATATATATATATATATGTTAACGTATCCCTATACACCCCCTTTACGCTTCCCATCATTGATGTAAATATCGTATATTATTACGATGAACGACGGTCAGCTTTTTGAATAAGAAAAACTTTTCATATAAAATATAGACAAAATCTCCTAGTGTTTAAAAATTTATGATGCTAATACGATACTTTAGAATGTTTCACTGTAGAAATAGAAAGAAATAATAATAACACTGTCTTGAAATTGCATATTGGTTTGAAAATATGGAATAAGAGATTGATTTTCAAATATAAATAATAGTATTCGACTTTAGAACTATGCAAATGAAAAACGCTATATAAAATATCGAACGAACATAAATGTTAAACTTTTTCATATAGGTAAGAAACCCACATTACTTTACTTTCCACGACCCCCACCATTCCTCCATGCTTACCTGTTATTGTGCAATCTCCGAAAATTACCGAAGAAACCCGAACTAATGTCCACGATTGTTGTGAATAAAAGCGTCTAAAATATTAGAAATAAAGATATCCGGTAATTATAAACATATAATAGTACCTAGTCCTCCAAAATGAAATTGATGCATTTCATATTGCTTTAATCATTTATATTGGCCAAACTCATAAACTTATCAATCAAAACTGTTATTCAATCAAATCTTTTTAGATGTAATTACGAACAAAAATCTGAAATTTCATAAAACCTATTAGGAAATTATATGAATATAAATAATTAATTGAATTTATGATTCCTGGTTACCTTTTACTAATGATTTGTATATTCAATTTGGTGAGATTGAATAATTTATTGAACTTTTGTCATATAAGATTCACAAATTTTTTTATGGAAGAACAAAATAACTTAAGTAACTATTTTCCTATAAAATGCATGAAATTCATCAGATCCATCAGATTTTATTTCTTTGATTGGGCAGAATGCGAAATTTTTTTATTATAGATCTCATATTTTCTTTTTTTTCTGTTTAATGTTATATATACATTTGTACATATATTCAATTTGGTGAGATTGACTAATTTATTGAACTTTTTTTCATATATGATTCACAAATTTTTTATGGAAGAACAAAATAACTTAAGTAACTCTTTTCCTATAAAATGCATGAAAATCATCAGATCAATCAGATTTATTTCTTGATTAGACAGAATGCGAAATTTTTTATTATAGATCTCATATTTTCTTTTTCAGACAAAACCTCCTAGTGTTTAAAAATTATGATACTAATACGATCAACATTATATAAATAAATTGATAGGAAGTTAAGTATTATGTATTTAATTCAACTTAGATTATAAATTATAACCCATACTTTGTATGAAGTAGTAAGAAAGTGAAATTATTAATCCATTCTATTATTCTACATTGAAAATTTAATAATTTTATAATTGTATGCATACTTATAAACAATCACATACCTTGTCATGTCAAAAAAATCCCACACACATCTATACTAAACGGATAAAATTGTTATTGAATATATGAGTCCTACATTCATCGTATAAATGATTTGTCCATGCATTCAATTTGGTGAACATCGAAATTAAATAACTTATGCAATTTTTATAAGATTCATGAAGAACAAAATAACTTAGGGAACTTTATTACAGAAAATTTATTTATCTAATTACAATTTTTATTTGAAACACTAAATTATTTTAAAAAAATGTCAAATATTAGGAGTAAATAAAACGTAGACGCTAAATGTATACGATTGATGAATATCTTAAAATCATAACATTACTAGAAATACTGTTTTAGAAAATATAAACATGTATTCGATTAGGAAAGAATAAAATATAGAGAATAAACATATCCAACGATAAGTATATTTTTATGAAATAAAAGAATTCTTTTTGAATATAAATAATTTTATTTGAATTTAGAACTCTACATATGAAAAACGCTGTATAAAATGGTGCTCAATGTTTTTTCTGAGAAATTGTTCAATTACTTACGCAATTATTAAATCTGGTAAAACATATGAATTACATAACTTGCTTGTGAAACATAAAAACTACTTTTGAAAGATATGAAACTTTATTACCAAATTTGGCAGAAAGTTCATAAAATATATTTCACAACTTGAAAAGTTGGGTAGGCTATCGAAATTTTCAGGAAGCAGACGTATTTTATTAAATTGTGCCGAATAAATTTTAGATTCTGGTTGCTACACTATATGACTTTTTAGGAAGTTTTTCCCGTTGATCGCAAAAACTGTTGAAAAAGATTTTCCGAAATATCATTACATACCTTTGAAAGTACTATTCCATATATTTAGTTTTGATCATTACTACAATTAGATGACCATCAGCTATTTTCTAGTTTTATTTTCAAAAATTGAATTTACGTATTCTGCAAATAACCCGTCCTTTTGTTTCTTGAAAAATCATGATTGAAACTTTTTTCGTATACATGAAACGGTTCGAATGCTTAAATAGACTTTATGGAACTTTTTTTCATATAAGATTCACAAAATTTTTTATGGAAAAAACGAAATAACTTTGCATGCAATAAGATGCCTGAAGTTTTTTTCATCAGATTTTATTTCTTAAGACTTGCTCAGGGAACGCATTCATAAGTGAAAAAAATTTGAATTTGTATTATTTTATCATTGACAGTTTACACGCGATCTAAGTTATATTTGATAAACTCACTAAAACGTATGCTAATCTGTGAAAAATGTTAGTATGTCTCTTTGCTATTATTGGTGGTTTCTGATGATGCCGTCCTCGTTGAATACGCTGATTGTTCACCTGCTTCCAAGTTGGTTGAAGTGAAGTGGAGGGAGTCTCTATGAACCAACCTTACCACTTTCGACTAGATATGCACGTTTCTGGTCGATCACAACAATAAAGCACTTGCACGTTTTCGATTAATGTTCACTGGTCCGTATTTATTCGGATTTATTGATCAATATCCGTATCGATGGATCAAATGTTAAGCGTTATAGAGTTGTGGACTGTATATGTACGTTTTTTATAGATAAACACAGTGGTGTATTTAGATATATATATTTTATGTTAAAATTGAGATGATATATACCCAAGGGTGACTATTTGCAATAGAATGTTCTTTGTTACTATCTCTTAGCGTCTCTCGTTCGTATTTTCGCTACCTGCTCCTACCATCGCACACCCTAAAAACCAGAGCAGGTATAACAATTTTTCGCGTTCTAACTTATTTCTTCGTTCAAAAATATTTTTTAATCATTGCAACAGGTTTTTGTCCTGATATGCGACACTTTTTTGCAAAAGATATTTGAGCGATGAAAAAAAAAATGAACATATGCATAGTTTAACTGTTGCGATAGTTTAACTATGAAAAAGTTTAACATTTATGTTCGTTCGATATTTTATATAGCGTTTTTCATTTGCATAGTTCTAAAGTCGAATACTATTATTTATATTTGAAAATCAATCTCTTATTCCATATTTCAAACCAATATGCAATTTCAAGACAGTGTTATTATTATTTCTTTCTATTTCTACAGTGAAACATTCTAAAGTATCGTATTAGCATCATAATTTTTAAACACTAGGAGATTTTATCTATATTTTATATGAAAAGTTTTTCTTATTCAAAAAGCTGACCGTCGTTCATCGTAATAATATACGATATTTACATCAATGATGGGAAGCGTAAAGGGGGTGTATAGGGATACCGTTAACATATATATATATATATATATATATATATATATATATATTATATATATATATATATATATATATATATATATATATATATTATACACCCTATTAACTTGAAATTTGGCTACGTAGACACCCACAAGAGAGGTAGGATATGCAAATCCTATTCAAAACGTATTGTACGAACGTGTTTTTAACAAAAAAAAATTAAATATTCCAGATGATATTCATGAAAAAATTTCATAATCTTATAAAAATTGCATAAGTTATTTAATTTCGATGTTCACCAAATTGAATGCCTGGACAAAATCATTTATACAATGAATGCATGAATCATATATTCAATAATAATTTTATCTGTTTAGTATAGATGTGTGTGGGCTTTTTTTGGCATGGCAAGGTATGTGATTGTTTAAAAGTATGCATACAATTATAAAATTATTAAATTTTCAATGTGGAATAATAGAATGAATTAATAGAATGAATTAATAATTTAACTTTATTACTACTTCATACAAAGTATGGGTTATAATTTATAATCTAAGTTGAATTAAATACATAATACTTAACTTCCTATCAATTTATTTATATAATATTGATCGTATTAGTATCATAATTTTTAAACACTAGGAGGTTTTGTCTATATTTCATATGAAAAGTTTTTCTTATTCAAAAAGCTGTCCGTCATTCATCGTAATAATATACGATATTTACAACTGATCATTTGCATAGTTCTAAATTCGAATACTATTATTTATATTTGAAAATCAATCTCTTATTCCATATTTCAAACCAATATGCAATTTCAAGACAGTGTTATTATTATTTCTTTCTATTTCTACAGTGAAACATTCTAAAGTATCGTATTAGCATCATAATTTTTAAACACTAGGAGATTTTGTCTATATTTTATATGAAAAGTTTTTCTTATTCAAAAAGCTGGCCGTCGTTCATCGTAATAATATACGATATTTACATCAATGATGGGGAGCGTAAAGGGGGTGTATAGGGATACCGTTAACATATATATATATATATATATATATATATATAATTATATATATATATTTATATATATATATATATATATATATATTATACACCCGATTAACTTGAAATTTGGCTACGTAGACACCCACAAGAGAGGTAGGATATGCAAATCATATTCAAAACGTATTGTACGAACGTGTTTTTACAAAAAAAATTAAATATTCCAGATGATATTCATGAAAAAATTTCATAATCATAAATTGCATAAGTTATTTAATTTCGATGTTCACCAAATTGAACGCATGGATAAATCATTTATACAATGAATGCATGAATCATATATTCAATAATAATTTTATCTGTTTAGTATAGATATGTGTGGGCTTTTTTTGGCATGGCAAGGTATGTGATTGTTTAAAAGTATGCATATAATTATAAAATTATTAAATTTTCAATGTAGAATAATAGAATGAATTAATAATTTAACTTTATTACTACTTCATACAAAGTATGGGTTATAATTTATAATCTAAGTTGAATTAAATACATAATACTTAACTTCCTATCAATTTATTTATATAATATTGATCGTATTAGTATCATAATTTTTAAACACTAGGAGGTTTTGTCTATATTTCATATGAAAAGTTTTTTTTATTCAAAAAGCAGTCCGTCATTCATCGTAATAATATACGATATTTACAACTGATTTATCACACATGGGATTTAGGTTTTTAAAAATTTATATGTGTAGTCTTTTTTCCTCTAGTATGAGAGACCTGTTATAATGCATGTAAACGAATGGTTCAAATTACATTTTTTCAATAATTTAGTGTTTCAAATAAAAAGGTTTGTAATTAGATAAATAAATTTTCTGATTAAGTTTATTTTTATATAATATCATACATTCAATCATATTTATATACAATAACATATCTACCAGCTTACACTATCCAATACAATATTCTCAATATTGTAATAATATTTTACAAGCAATTCATACATATGGGGTGAGTCATTGTAACTCAATTTTATGAATTCAGCACAAGTTTGTATATCGATTACACGTAAATGTTGCTTACGCATTTCAGTGAGAATGAAATCTGCGAAATAATGAATTGTGCAATACCGGGTAATAGCATCGTCACTTTCAATTTTTTCATCCATCTTCCGTACAAAGAGATTCATGCCTGCTGCAAAAGTTTTTAAAGAATCAACAGCCAAAAAAAGTTTTGGGAAGTTACTTTCCTTGAATATCAACACGTTGTTACATGTAGAATACAGTGAATATAATCCAATTGTATCCAGATATACTTCAATTTCACTGTTTTTCGCTAACTCCTTCAGTATCCCTGGCATTTTAACAGTAAGTTCATCTACTTCTTTTTTCGTGAATGAAATGAAATCAAGATAACCATGTCGACATATTCTAAGTAAACATTGAAAATCATTGAAAGGATCCAGACCAATGCTTACATATTTACTGCCTGAGAGATTCAAATTGTATATGTCTTCACTCACGAGCCGATGCAACTCACGCTCCATCCTACGATTTACGGTGTTGTGGTACACATCTTCAGGATAAGGAACCATGTCTGTTGAACTGTAATTACCATCTATTGATGACGTTTGCGGCGTGTAGTGGTAGCCGGTGGTGTATTTCTTCTGAGTTCTCGTTTCTTGCACTGCTTTCCTTGATTTCTCCGATTTCGACGGCCATCTTTGCGATCGAACAGTCTCGTTTTTACTGTACATGGTATTTAACTGCTGGTAGATATTGAAGAATAACTGCCTATTTGTTTGCAGTGAGCTGTTTTTAAGCCCTTACCCCCTCCAAGTTTTGTGGTATTATTCCACCGTTTGTGTGTGTGTGTTTTCTTAGAAATATTACCTGCACCCGTTGAATAACTTATCTAATGTCAGGGGTGGATTTCATACGATTTACGAATTTTGGTCTAAATTTGTGAAGAAAAATTCAATTCTCACGACCATCAATCATTAGTTAATACCCTACCCTAACACCTGCCCAAACAATAGAGCTGCACATAACAATAGATCTGGTATTACAATAGGAACAATAGACCGGCCACCCGCTTTTGTGAAGAGATATTCGCGTCAACCTTTTGTGTGTGTTTTCTTAGAAATACCCACCCAGGTCGACTAACTTATCTAATGTCAGGGATGGATTTCATACGATTTACGAATTTTGGCCTAAATTTGTGAAGAAAAATTCAATTCTCACGACCCTCAATCATTAGTTAATACGGTCCTGCCCTAACATCTGCCCCAAACAATAGACTGCGCACCTGGTCTAACAATAGATCGGGTATAACAAAAGACTGCACCGCACACCTGCCCCCAAACAATAGGAACAATAGACCGGCCATGATTTATGACCTTGAGCTGTCACCATCAATCAATGTTAATGGCTTCAAGTGGCACTCTTCTACTCAGAATGCTTAAAATGAGTCAAAATTGGGCAACACAAAAAGTAACGTACCTTGAAATCACTTTTACTGAATGGTTTACAGAAGGTTCCAGTTGCCAAGAATAATTTGAGTGCATCATCGGCTTTTTTACAATTGGCTTTGAAATTATATGCTTGTAAAGTTAAGCTTCTGCAATCGTCACATATAAGCTGTGGCATACCATCGTTCCGAAAAACCTACAAAAAAAGATTATAAAATATAATTATGTTTTTCAATGATGCGCTCTTAAGCTACAGTTCCACCGGAGGAACATTGAGAAACATTTTTGTTGCTGTTGCGTGTTTCGGAAAATGTTCCGAAATTTTTCTACATGTTCCTTAAAATTTCTGTATGTTTCGGCAACAACTGCTGACTGTTTCTATTTGTCACCCTTTTAGCTACGATTCCACTGGAGGAACATTTTTGTTGCTGTTGCGTGTTTTCGTATATGTGTCAAAATGTAGGTACCTAAATGTTCCTTAAAATTTCCTTATGTTTCGGCAACAACTTTTGACTGTTTCTATTTGTCACCCTTCAAGCTACGATTCCAACGGAGGAACATTGAGGAACATTTTTGTTGCTGCTGCGTGTTTCTGTAAATGTTCCTTAAAATATAAATAAATAACGTTTATAGCTACAGTTCCACAGGAGGAACATTTTGTTGCTGAATGTTTCTTCTTGTTCTCAAGGGTAGAAACTTATGGCAACATACGTGAATTTCTTGTTTCCACTGAAACAACAACAAACAACATTTGTCGCCGAAACATAAAGAAATTTTAAGGAACATTTAGGAATATTTACGGAAACAAGCAACAGTAACAAAAATGTTCCTCCGGTGGAACCGTAGAAATATATTTATTCGTTTTCGTACTTCACTGCACACTGCAAATCTGCGACACGAATGTTTACTAGTTGCGTTCTCGATACGTTTCCACTGCGATAGCAATACGGATTTTTTTACACGTTTCTTATTTTCTTTTGAAGTCGGCTCAAAATGGAAACCGGCGACAAGTAGGAACACTCAACATTTGTTGCCGAAAAATAAATAAATTTTAAGGAACATTTAGGTACATTTTGAAACACTTACGAAAACACGCAACAGCAACAAAAATGTTCCTCCGGTGGAATCGTAGCTTGAAGGGTGACAAGTAGAAACAGGCAACATTTGTTGCCGAAACAAAAATGTTCCTCCGGTGGAATCGTAGCTTGAAGGCTGACAAGTATAAACAGTCAACATTTGTTGCCGAAACATAAAGAAATTTTAAGGAACATTTAGGTTCATTTTGAAACATTCCCGAAAACACGCAACAGCAACAAAAATGTTCCTCCGGTGGAATCGTAGCTTGAAGGGTGACAAGTAGAAACAGTCAACATTTGTTGCCGAAACAAAAATGTTCCTCCGGTGGAATCGTAGCTTGAAGGCTGACAAGTATAAACAGTCAACATTTGTTGCCGAAACATAAAGAAATTTTAAGGAACATTTAGGTTCATTTTGAAACATTCCCGAAAACACGCAACAGCAACAAAAATGTTCCTCCGGTGGAATCGTAGCTTGATGGCTGACAAGTATTAACAGTCAACATTTGTTGCCGAAACATAAAGAAGCTTGAAGGGTGACAAGTAGAAACAGTCAACATGTGTTGCTGAAACATAAAGAAATTTTAAGGAACATTTAGGAACATTTTCGGAAACACGCAACAGTAACAAAAATGTTTCACAATGTTCCTCGATGTAACTGTAGCTTAACCTCTACTAATAATTCTTCGAACTATCTGAAGTAGTCTTGGTAAAGACGAAACATGTTACAATGTAATTAAATTTAGTGAAAATCTCTCAAAAATTTTTATTCATGTTGTTTGTTGGAATAATTAAATATGTAGGTATATCGTACTGAACATTTTATATTAGTTCCATCATTTATGATGGAATGGTTTCAAATATGGAACATTTCTGAAATTTCTCGGCACTTTTGATTTTTTTGGTACCTACCTAGAATTAAATATACAAAATAGAAAAAAAAAAAACAAAAAAGCTAATAAATTTTAGATATGTCATATATTCGAAAAAGTTCAACTAGTCATAAATGATACTGATAAAAATCATTCCAGTACAATATATGCAGATTCAATTTTTCTTACAGCAAGAATCAAAGTACAACCGTTTCTCCAGCAAACTCAATCAGGAAATACCCAAATTTTTCGATAACATCCACTAAACTACGCACCCCTTTCTCCAACTTCAAATATAAATATTTTTTCAACATATTACTAATTTTTATTTAAATACATACATATATATATATATATATATATATATATATATATATATATATATATATATATATATATATATATATATATATATATATATATATATATATATATATATATATATATATATATATATATGGATAATCTGGTCGTCTGGTTTCCCGGGTTTGTATCCGCGTATGGGCTTCGTCTTCGTTTAATTGTGCTCGACGTTTCGTGCTTTTCGTGGTTCAGTGTATTCACTCCGACCGAGAAGAGCTACCTGAAGATGACAAATGTGATTTTGCCGAAACGTCGAGCTGACTTCAACGAAGACAAAGCCCATATGCGGATACAAAACCCGGGAGCGTAAATACATTGTTTACTACAGTACAGCTAAGCTCGCCGCTGTACCACACTTAGCAATCCAACACTATATTAACGCTGTGAGGAAATACCTACTCGTATGTTACTAGGATAAGTTTTTTAAATTTCAATTAGGAAGTAAGTGATTACTTGTATAGTACATAGGTAGTATCAAATATAAAAAAGACATTAGGATAAGATAGTTTATATTTAAATTAGGAAGACGTCACGAAGTTAATTTGAAGAGATAATAATCCGATTTTGATCATTAATTCATTAAACAAGATTATAATTTGATTATTATTTTCCAAAATTTACTTCACATAGACCACACGAAATAACAAACAAGAAATAGAGCAAAAGCTGTTAAAGAAGACAAAACTACAACTTCGTTTTATTTTCTATTTAATTTTATTTTATTGTTAGTGCGATTCTTCTTTTTCTTTGGGAAATAGTCTCATGTTTCGAAGTAGTGCCTGCTTGAACCCTTTTCACTCCTGACGTAAGTCCAACAAAGAGTTGCTCAATTACTTGCCTTATTATGAGGTATTATTATAAAAACTTTCATGTATTGCTTGTGGTTTTGAACAAGTTTTAACAAAAGATCAAAAAAAAATTGAGCTTTTTGATACCCTCTATCTTGAAAACAATGGAGTTTCGACCCACAAGTTATATGACTGTTTCTCTTGTTTTGACCTCTATAGTCCAATAGAATTATTGCACTTATACTTACTACACCCTGTTTAGTAACCGTATTATTTACGGTCGTGATCAAAACATAAAACTAAATCGATAACATCCTTTATCACGTACGCGCGAATCACCCCTTTATATATTTTTTATCAAAACTAGTGTGCTAATATATAACACTTCGATATATGTATTTTTTAGCTGATCAATATGTGTATCTTACAATCCACTCAGCTAGCAGAGCGTAAATTTTTTTATCTAATCGTCACATGACCAAATATTTATTGCTACCTTTATAGTTTATAGGCATATTCAGTAATTGAATATTCTTGGTTGCACACTGATTTTATTTGATTTAAAACACTTCATTCCGACATTATTCTAAAAAACCTTGAGTTAGATCTTGACTCACTAACCGAATGATAACTAGTGACAGCTACGTATAGTAACTATACAATACAAATAATTCAGTAAAGAATGTTCTACTGCGTTACAGCTGAGCGCTTCGCTGTATAGCAGCAAGAAATGAAATATTAAAAATGGCATATTAAGATTACATTATTTACCCTGACACGGCATAAGGCTCAGCTGTACCGTAGTAAGCAATGTACTTAGGTACGCAACCCGGGAAGTTGAGGGTTGAAGATTCGCAAGTGGATTAAGTTGATAACTTGACGGGGGTCTGCTGCTCGAGCTTTTTAGTCGTATTTCATGCCATAAAATACATACTATTGCAGTGTATCGAAGGAAAGCAGTCAAGTGCGGTAGTATATTTCCCATCCGTTTAAGACCTCCTAGACCATCATTTTCGAAAAATGTTTTATGTCATATATATATATATATATATATATATATATATATATATATATATATATATATATATATATATATTTATATATATATGATATATATATATATATATGATATATATATATATATATATATATAATTATATATATATTTATATATATATATATATATATATATATATATATATATAATTTTTTTTTATTTCCACTATATATTTTTAACATGATTTGTTTCGCCAAAACACAGAAGCGGCTTCTACATACTTGTATGTATTATACTCGTACATCTGAAAAGCCACTGTGAAGTTTTATACACAATATTAAAATGGATATATATATATATATATATATATATATATATATATATATATATATATATATATATATATTATATAATATATATATATATATATTATATATATATATATATATATATATATATATATATATATATATATATATATATATATATTTTATATATATATATATATATATATATATATATATATATATAATCTCTTGATAATTATTAGCAATAACAGGCTGGTTGAATCTTAAAAAACTCGATTTTATTAAAGAGTTGACGTTTCACTACGATATTCGTAATTGAAATTTCTTTGACATTTATTGATGTGAAAAAATTGAAAAAATAAGGCTGCTTTGTCTTGCTAGTTATTTATTATATGCTATTCAGTCTAATATTAACATTCAAAAATGTTATCATTAGATGGTAAGGGAAACCAAAGAAACCTTTACCTACGTAATGTTTGAAAATAAAAATAATAGGGTACTATTTATCTAACACAAAGAAATTAGTCATGGGAAAACATTAAAGATGTGGAGTAAAATTATCGGTATAGTACGTTTATATGGAAGCAGCCGTTGACACGTGTTTCGGACTCTTTGGTCCTCATCAGAACGGCGTAGCAAAGCATTGGATTGAAAATTTGAAGATGAAAATAGTACAACAAACAAAATCCTCTGATACGGAAGACAATCACCCTCATTGTGATAATTTTACTCCACATCTTTAATGTTTTCCCATGACTAATTTCTTTGTGTTAGATAAATAGTACCCTATTATTTTTATTTTCAAACATTACGTAGGTAAAGGTTTCTTTGGTTTCCCTTACCATCTAATGATAACATTTTTGAATGTTAATATTAGACTGAATAGCATATAATAAATAACTAGCAAGACAAAGCAGCCTTATTTTTTCAATTTTTTCACATCAATAAATGTCAAAGAAATTTCAATTACGAATATCGTAGTGAAACGTCAACTCTTTAATAAAATCGAGTTTTTTAAGATTCAACCAGCCTGTTATTTCTAATAATTATCAAGAGATTAAAAATAGATCACAGGCAACAACAATTCGAATAAATAATTATATATATATATATATATATATATATCTATATATATATATATATATATATATATATATATATATATATATATACAGGGTGAGTCAGTTTTTTGTAGCAGGACTTTAACATCTTGTAAAAGACATTTTTTTATGATGAAAATCTTTTATGAACATATATGCTTAGGAGCTTCATTTCTGATATACAGGGTGCCAAAGTTTTATATTTTTCTGTTTTTTTTTCTAAGTTTCCTGCTACAATTTTCAAAATGATTGAATGAAATTTGACACACCTATTTCACTTCAATAGCTCAATATTTGAGGCTATTCAGCATTTTTGAATACCTACAGGGTGATACATTTTTGGGGGTCGTGCCCAATTCAACTCTCTCGAACTTTTACGCGTGCCGCCTCTGCTTCCAAAGAAATATCAATTTAAATTCTCCCTTCCATTTGGATACTTTTTGCTCTCCTGTATGTTTTTCGAAAACTGCATGGATGTCGAGATAAATGCCAAAAATAATTGACTTGTGATGTAACTTTAATTATTGAACACATTTCATATGACATTTATTAGTTAATGACTGAAAAAATTTCTGATGAATTGAAATTTGGTAAACATATGACACTTCAATAACTAATATTTGGGGCTATCAAGCATTTTTTAAAACCTACAGGGTGATACACTTTTGGGGTCGTACCCAATTTAATCCAGTACATCGAGGAGAATTACCTTAT
Source organism: Cynegetis impunctata (assembly GCA_030704885.1). Classification (NCBI taxonomy): domain Eukaryota; kingdom Metazoa; phylum Arthropoda; class Insecta; order Coleoptera; family Coccinellidae; genus Cynegetis; species Cynegetis impunctata. The sequence continues at coordinate 30,962 of JARQZK010002363.1, read as the reverse complement.
AAACGGTCTGGTTGTTATGAATTTTTGATCTGGTGTCTAGGCTGGTTAGTTAGTAGGTATTTGAAATGCAAAATGCACAATTTTTCCCGCTCCGCCCCCGCCACCATATTGAATGAACCCAAAAGAATCTGCACTTTCTTTAGATTTTTTTATCTACAGAAGATTTCGACTCAATGCTGTGAAGAATGAAATTTTCTATTATTTACGGTTCAAATTTTTTTTCTAGGACTGATGGTTACGGAGATTTGCATTTTAAAAAATATATAAAAATTCGCATTTTCTGAAAGTTTGTCAAACTTCTAACTTTAGAACGCTGTAATTTAGTTGTGGCCTATTCTAGGAAAACAAGTAACAGAATCACATTTATAGGGAAATTAGTTACCTATACATAACGCATGTTCATTTTTTCAACCAACCCTACGGGGTAAACATAAAATTTAAGTCAAGGGCTTATTGCTTTTTTGGCTATTGTGACTAACCGTTGTATTAAAAAAAACACACAAAAAAAAGTATTAGTTTTGGCTTGAATTTGAAGTTTATACCTTTCCTACTTGAGTTATTTTCATGTTACAGCGCACTGCTCATTAGGCAGGTACCTACTGGTGAAAGAAAGATGACAAAATCTAAAATTTCATTGTAGCAGAAAATTCTGAGACACTCTGTATTACTGAAACTCGTAAAACCTAACATTTATCTTCTTCAAACCGTAAAACTCTTCTGTCTCCTTGAAAATAAAAAACTGCCATTTAAAAAAAAATGTGACACCCTGTATAAGTGGTACATGTGAACCATAAGCATTAATGGCCAACACATTTCCTATCGTAGAGGCGTAGAAAGTGTCAATTTGTTCATCAATATCGACAGTTTGATAGTTGTAAAATAAGTGGAACACCCTGTGTACGTGAAAAATAAGGAGCTGCTCTCTTCTTTAGACTAAAAGCTTTGTTCTAAGCAAAAATATCCAGAGTATCCAGAGTACAATTTTTAAAATATTGAAAACCACAAAATCTGTACATCTTTTTTCAAAACCTTTGTGTTTAGAGTGTAATCGCGTAGTAAGCTTTGCGAAGTTATAAGCAAAAATCTAAAGAAAGTGCAGATTTGTTTTCGGTTCATTCCATATGACGGCGGGCACGGAGCGGAAAAAAATTGTGCATTTTGCATTTCAAATACCTACTAACTAACCATCCTAGACACCAGATCAAAAATTCAGAACTACCAGACCGTTTATAAGGTAATCCTCCTCTATTCACTGGATTAAATTGGGTACGACCGCAAATGTGTATCACCCTGTGGGTACTCAAAAATGCTTGATAGCCTTAAATATTCAGGTATTGAAGTATAATATGTTTACTTAATTTCAATTCATCAGTAATTTTTTCATTCATCAACTAATAAATGTCAAATGAAATGTGTTCAATAAATGAAGTTTCATCACAAGTCAATTATTTTTGGCATTTATCTCGACATCCATGCAGTTTTCGAAAAACATACACGACAGCAAAAAGTATCCAAATTGAAGGGAGAATTTAAATTGATTGGAAGCAGAGGCGGCACGCGTAAAAGTTCGAGAGGGTTGAATTGGGTACGACCCCCAAAAGTAGGTATTCAAAAATGCTCAATAGCCTCTAATATTGAGCTATTGAAGTGAAATAGGTCTCCCAAATTTCATTCAATTATTTTGAAAACTGTAGGAGGAAATTTAGAAAAAAACAGAAATATATAAAACTTTGGCACCCTGTATATCAGAAATGAAGCTCCTAAGCATATATGTTTATATAAGAGTTTCATCATATAAAAATGTCTGTTACAAGATGTTGAAGTCCTGCTACAAAAAACTGACTCACCCTGTATATATTATATATATATATATATATATATATATATATATATATATATATATAATATATATATATATATATATCTATATATATAGATATATATATATATATATATATATATATATACATATATATATATATATATATATATATATATATATATATATATATATATATATATATATATATATATATATATATATATATCTATATATATTATATATATAATATATATATATATATATATATAATATATTTATAGATATATATATATATATATATATATATATAGGTATATTTCCCGGTACATCTCCAGCGCTCCCATCGAGTCGAATGAGCTAAAATTTGGTACCTGGCATTATTACCATTGCAGAACGAAAGTATCGAAATTTGGGTAAATTTCTGCAATTGAAGCCATTTTTACGAAGATATTTCTAATTTTCATATAAATATCCTCCTTTGTGAAATTTATTTTATTTTTTTACGAAATAAAGAATTTTTTCATCTTTATTTTGATTTTGTAAAATACGACCTTAGTGATGGAGCTCTGCAGCTCACGTTTTTTTTTTAATTTTTGAGTACATCTCACGCAGCAATCGAGATAACAAGTGAAACTGGACATTTTCAATATATAATAAAAGTACATCCCATTCACAAAATCCAGATGCAGGCAATGAATAACTAGAATTTATTTAATCAATCGTTCTGAATTAAGTAGATGAAATTGTGAAAATTCGTTTAATCAAATATCGGTATTGAATTTATGAGAATCCAAGATAAATGTTTTATGTTTTGGAATATAAGTATGTTATCAGAACATTTTCACAATGGTTTGAATTCAAATATCAGATTTCATTGAAAACGTCGACGTACATTAACTAACCCAAACGAAACATCAATAAATTTATCATATTGTCAGAAATTGACAATCTGGATGTGTCCACTCTGCATAACATAAGTGTTCATGCCAGAGAAAATATTCAATTCAATTATAATTTTTTAAAGTACCTACGTACTTATTAATATTTCATTTAGTATGGTGAACAAGCTTGGGAACAGAAATTATTCACACATTTTTTAATCACTCACAATCGATGGTAATCGAATAAATAGAAATGTAGCAGAATGATAATGCATTCATAAAATTAATATTGTGCAAAGGAATTATTATTTATTGACTATTGTTACGTTTCCAATTTGTTTTCTCTTTTCCTGGTAGGTATACCGAACATAACAACTTTATATCGGAAATAACAAACTAATTGAAAGGAAACAATACAGAGTTAATGTGAAAATTTATGTACCATATTTTCCATGGATGAAAATTGAGAATGGTTGCCAAAACTAGATAGTAGTTAGTCCTCTGATTTCGTTCATACCGTAGTGTTTACGAGGCTTGAGTAGGTTTAAAAATACAAACACATCCATTTTAACCTATCTAGGATATATAAGTAGAAGGAATCTCAAATTTCGGCAACAGTTTACACTTTTATAGTAAACTATAAAGATGATTATCTACTTTAGCTAATATACAAACCTCCAAAGCGACACAAGCCATAATCTGAAGTGGCAGAGGCACTGAATTCTTTTTATTTATTTTTGGATCGAATATACTCGTCAA
>JARQZK010002363.1:20000-22500 GCA_030704885.1 Cynegetis impunctata | reverse complement strand
GTCTGTTTCTGGAACTTCATCAGGAACATTACTGTTCGAGAAAAGCGAAAAATACTCAGTGTGGTATTGTTTTTTTATAGTGAGATTTCGACATAAATCAAGTAAATTTTTTAGCTTTTCCTTGTTGATGGGCAATTCCGATGTGTTAAGTTGAGGAGGTGATTGAAGTTTTCTTACTGGCCAGTCAATTTTGTAAAAAGGAGCATCTGGGGCATAACTTGTATACATATCAATGCATTTTAAATCTGATTTGTAAAGTTTTGCTCTTTTTATGTCAGGTATTTTAATTTCAAGTCCTTCAGCCGTTTTGAGTTTTTTCGAAATGGCAATAGCTTTCCAATCCAGAAATTCAGCATAATGTACAGGAAAAACCTCATATGGCCTGGGGCGTCTTCTGGCGTTCCGAATTAGAGTAGGCCATTCGGAAGGTGCCTGTATGTTCATATTAGAAGTATATTTCTCGATAACAGCGTGAACGCTATCAACAGGCATATAGGTGTGCCCTGCCACTAAATATGTGATTGAAATATCCATCACTGATACGGAATTTCTCAGAAAATACAATAGCATTGTTAAGACAAATCTGTTTTTGTTTTGCCCCGGGCAGTTATCACAAAATAATGATACCGAACGATGCTTTCCTTCCTGATCCACTTTCAGTAAGTAATTATATAAATTGGTACAATCTCGTTCACACCCCTTTTACCTTCTTTTTCTTCCATAGATAACATAAGCCATTTTGTGATTTACTCTCATATACGGTAAAATTATACACAGCGTATTTCCTTGAAAATCCGAACATCATACTTGGTCCATGGGGAGTTGTTAAAACTTTCTGCAAATCGAACGATACAACAATGAAACCATCTTCTGAAGATCTACTTTGCTCCCATAAGAAAAGTTGTTTGGCTTCATCTTTTTGCTTTTGGTGAATCAAATAATCACTTTTGTCTTGTTCTGTTCTTTCTTCTTCTGGAATATTCTTATACCTCTCGCATTTAACACACTTATCTTTCTTGGGAACGTGTATTCCTATGTTGTAATCCCGCTTGAAAATCTTATTGAAGCAAGAAAGACTTAAAGGCACATTACCTTGATCTTTTATCACTGATGAGTACATCCTGTACAGATTAGCATTACTTTTCACATCTGATGGAAGGTATAATTTTAAGCTGGATGAACGGCAATAGTGTGAGGGTACTGCTGGCAAACTCTGTATAAATTTGTTCAATTCGTTTATTTGCTCAGATGTTACTTTGTGCTTCGGCTCATGCTTTCCTCTGTTGTCTTTATTTTCTTTTATTTTTCCTTGTACAGAATTCCTAACTAATTTTTGTGTTACATTTAAAGTATTTAAAAAAAACTGTAGGCAAACTCGTACCTGAACATCTTCTTTCATAAAAAAATATTGATATGTTGAGTTTCTTCTAGAGTCCACAGCTAAAGTTCGTTTTCTTTTTACTGGAATTACGTTCACACAACCGTTTATAAAACTTTTCTTTTCCAAATTGTTTCCCATATTCCAAAATAGTGAAAAAATCTGATGCCTTTCCTTTTCTGTAAATGTATTACACCCATTAACGCATTTTTTTTCAAGGCATGGATTTGGTTATACCATTTTATGTTCTACTTTCTTCTTCTTGTTATTCAAATATGATTGACCTGACTGTCGACGTTTGTTATTTATTTTTAATTTACTCTGTTTTTTCTTTTTTCTCTTTCCTTTAATATTGGTGTCTGACTCACTTGAAGTAATTGTGGTATCGCTTAAATAGCTATCACTACTAGAAAATTCTGAACTAGGTGAGTCGCTGGGACTAACATTATCAGCTATGGTTTCAGAGTTTTCGTCGCTATCTGAATAATCTGCAATTCGTGTGTCGTTTATTACTTTTGGTTTAGTACTAGTACTCTCTATGGTAATAATATGATGCTCATTGTTTGTTACTTTGGTCTCAGTCGTTGTAGAATATTTTATTGCTGACTTAATAGTATTACTTTCTATGTTATTATTATTGTTGTATTCAGTCTCTTTTATTATTTCTGACTGATTATCATTTATTGTTTCTTCAGTATCAGTCCTTGTGGAATATTGTTTATCTCCCATAAGTCTACTATTTTCTGTATTATTATTGCTATTGTACTCAGTCTCGTATATTTCTGTCTCAGTCTCATTTTTTGTTTCTTCTGTCTCAGTCCTCAGAGAATACTCTATAGGTATATCTGACTTAATCCTATTTCTTTCTATGTTATTATTGCTACTGCACTCACTCTCATTTATTATTTCAGTGTAATTTTTAGTCATAAAATCTCTTAATTCTACATCAATATTAGTAACAATCTGACTGCTCGAAAAATCGCCTATGGATTCCAGAACTTCGCTATCCAGAATCAAGACGTCATTTTGCAATGCTTCGTTTAGTATTAAATTTGTCTCATTTTCAAAACCGCTGTCAATCTTCTTGGCCTCAAGTTTCTCGGCAGCATTAATTAACGACTG
>JARQZK010002363.1:10000-12500 GCA_030704885.1 Cynegetis impunctata | reverse complement strand
TCTGCAAACTATTTTAAACACTATATATATATATATATATATATATATATATATATATAAAAATAAATTAATAAACAAACATAAAATACAGAGGTAATATAAAAAAAACGACCTTACTATCTAGATTAAAGAAGTACGCAAATCGAATTATAAAAATGGAAAACAAATAAACTCGCATTTTGTACAATCATATAAACTTCAAGTAAGTATATAATTCAATCATAGAAGATTATCCTGGAGTTTCACAAGAACAACGCACTTGGAAGAGAAAAAGCATCAATCTCCTTTCAACCATATATGATGGAATATGGAACAATGTATCACTTCGCATTTATATTAGCCAACTATGCGTGTAAGTGAGTTTTCGGCGATTGGAGTTTCCGTTTGAGCTGAACTACAGGTATTTATTTTATAATAAAAATTGTCACCGTTCCAATTTTATATCATTTTGTAGCTTATTTTGAGACTTTTTCAAACTTTCGACGATTTACTTCAGACAAAAGAGATACATATACTATGGCGTCTAATTTTCAACTGTCCATCAGAGAAAATTTTCGTTCAGGAGAAACCACTGGTGATAACATATTTCACTATAGAATGAAAAATATGAAAATTCTTAAACAGCTGTGATGATAACTTCCAGGAATTTTTTTTATTATAATAGAGCCGTCTCGTTTGGCGTTATCACAATAGTCACTATTATTGCAAACCAGAATTCATGAAAAGTAGATTATTTGATTTAGGGAGAGTTTTGTTCTCAATTTCAGGAAATGAATATGTGTCAATCGTAAAAAATCTTTAGTATGTATATATATATATATATATATATATATATATATATATATATATATATAAATATATGAAACAAGCAGAATTATCGGTCTAGCCCGCATATGTCGAAGCAGCCGTTGACACGTGTTTCGGACTCTTTGGTCCTCATCAGAACGGCGTAGCCAACACACAATCACACATTTGTGGTACAACAATGTACCACAAATGTGTGATTGTCTTCCGAAGCAGGGGATTCTGCTTGTTGTTGCTGTCTTAATTCCAGGTTTTCCATCGCATACTTGGCTACGCCGTTCTGATGAGGACCAAAGAGTCCGAAACACGTGTCAACGGCTGCTTCGTACATATGCGGGCTAGACCGATAATTTCTGCTTGTTTCATATACTATTTCCCCGCGATAAATTTCCTCTTTGTATATAAATATAATATATACGATATATATATATATATATATATATATATATATATATATATATATATATATTTATATATATATATATATATATATATATATATATATATATATATATATATATATATATATATACAGAACTGAGTTTTTCTTGATGAAGAAGTTTTTTTTGTGCAAGAATTATGAAAATCCATTAGTTTCTGAATGAATTTTATAGAACGCGTGGTCAGTTTGCCACATTCGCCGTTTTTCATTAAAAAATTGTATACATGAAAGAATATAGGAGGAACAATAGCATTAAATCTAAAAAACCTTTTGATACCGTATAATTACAGAGAGAAGCAGGAGTACCATTGCGGACAATAATTTATAGGCCTTCAATTATTTTATAAATGGGGTTCCAAAAATAAATCGTAATTATTTCGGAACCTTAGGAAAAATTACATAACATAGCAAATCTACAAAACGTCATGATATGATAAATAACGAAAAATATGAATTAAACAAACTAAATTCAATTCACTACAAAAGTTGAAGAAAACCAATGAAAAAAACCAAATATTTTTTGGTAAATACAAAACAACCATGCATACAACCAGGTTGTTATGAAATATTCACTTATACAAACTATATCTAAATACAAATATATAACACAACAGGCTTGTACGGCAAATAAAGTATTTAATAAAACTAACACCTTAGATACACAACTCAAATTATTACTTTATAAAATTAGAATAGCACTACGCTAATACTCCAAAATTGCCTCCAACATCTGATGAATAGCAGAATTTTACCGATAGTTTCTCTAATTTTACAAATTAATAATAATGTCGTAAAACTAAAGTAAAAAGGCAATTCTCCATTCATGTTTAATTTTGTATAATAAAATCTTCTCGATTGACGATCTAAAAAGAGAACTAGGTAACTTATATTCATTTTTTTGTATTCTTGAATGTAGGATAAATTTTAAGTACGTTAAAATTCTTTCAACTTTCATGAAGAATAAACTATAGGAAATATACTAAATATACTCATTAAATGTTTCAGAGACGCTTCTTGTTCTTATTCTGCTAGAAGGTCAGGCCTGGTGGAGAACGGAGTTAACAAGAGAATGCATAATGTCTTTAGTTGTCAGTTGTGACTTGTGAACAGTCATGGCGAGGTTCCTCAACTTTGTAGTTCTTTTACTACTGATAGGTAAGTTTAACATGTTCATTTTTCAATATAATGAAGAAATATATACGAGAAACTGTTTCACATATGTTCATTTTAAGTAGCTGGAAATATTTTTGTTAA
>JARQZK010002363.1:0-5000 GCA_030704885.1 Cynegetis impunctata | reverse complement strand
TGTGTAACTAGAGACATAGCTTCATGAGTGTCCATGAGCTAGTGATCCAATGCCGAGAACGATGAAATATATCCGGATGTCATCTGAATAATTTTTTCATTAATAACTTTGAGTACTTTGAGATTTACTAGAAGAAAACAGCTCAGTAGAGAAAACAAATTTTACTAAGAAACCTTCATTATTATTATTACAGAAGATAAGAGTTAAGGTCAACCTATAAACTCAAAAATAGAAACATGAAATCGAAACTAAGAAAGTATTCAACAACTGATATAAACTGAATAATAATGGATTTAACTGAAATATCCAGAGAGCTCTTGAAAGAATTAACCGTTTGCAATAACACAATCTCAGAGGGAAGCCGATTCCAGGTCTCGAAGACTCGTTGGGGAGAAAGTTGCTCCTCAGTATTGTCATGAAGTTCTTTTTGGCCAGCTTTCAGCAGAGAAGAGAGAGTGCAGCGCTCTACGGCTCTATAGATGATAATCAAGTCACTCTTTAACCTGCGTTCCGAAAAAGAAGGCAACTAAAACAACCGCAGCCTAGTCTGATAATCTGGGTGAATTCAACGAAATGGAATAGGCGTGTTCCACGGATTCTAGGAGTTATTGATCTCTCATCAGATTTGCCTACCAAACTAGGCCTGCATACTCTAAGATAGGTCGCACGTAAGTTGTGTAGAGAGTATTGCTTGTGGCAATATCACATCCAGCGAGAGTTTTGAATAGTAGTTGAGTGAATTGTTTTGCCCTGGACACGGCAATTGAAATGTGGGTAGACCAATTTAAGTTATCAGTGACGGTAACACCCAGGTCACAATGTTGAGAGTTACTAGCTAGCTTCTGCTGGTTGATGAAGTGAGTAATTTCAGGATTCCCCTTGTCGATAAGAAGCACACAAAACTTATCGATATTGAGGGGTAACAACCCTTCGTACCCATGTCGTACTTGAAATAACTTTCGCTTTCAATTTTCCTCTGTCCTAGAATCACAAGGTGCATTGCTGGATGTTTCCTCATCAGCGTCTGCCTTATTATGCATCTTTTTTCTCTAAGTAAAAATCATTGATTATTTTCGATGTTTCAACATTTTCTGAGCTAGAAAATTCTACAGTAGACATTGAATAAGTTTAGTGTGAAATTTTATTTCAATTTCGAAATATTGACTTTTGTAACTACTTAGCAGTTTGTTGCATCTCCAGTAGTCATGTAATTTCAACCTATCATTATCCACGTAGGATACTTAAAAATATCAGTAGTGCATTTCAGCAAGATAACATTCTAACTCATTTTATTTATGCTCTATTATATATTACCTACCAAACAGATGTGCCTGGTATGCGATGGAAGGCATATTTTTTCTGAGTAGGTAAACATAAAAGCTGGTCTGGAAAAATTTTTGCACCTGGATATTCCGTTTAATATGAAATTTTAAAAAATTACACTAAAAGGTTGATTTTTAATCTGAGCCGGACATCAATCTACATTACAACTTGTTTTGTAGTTTCCACTTTTTCGTAGATCTAGGTGTCATCTTTGAAATTCAACAGGTAGGAAAGAGCATCTGATGAGAGCTTTTTCGACATTGACTACGAATGTGAATTCGTGAAAAAAATTTGATTCCTATGATTCATTTTAAAAAACCTGAATTTCTCGAATTTTTCATTTCAAAATTGCTTCATCGAAGTCAGTAAGTTCAAAAGACTCCTTTGCTTGGGCACATCTGAAATCGTTGATTTTAGTCATCCCGAAAACTTTGCTGTTTTAAGATGATGAAGAATGTTGAAAGTTAACTCCAGAGGTTTCTGAAAATGTATGAAGATGTTTCCTAAATTTGTGGTCAATTATCGATTCTAATGAATAAGTTAAAAATTTTTTTAAAAATAAATAGGAGAAAATGATATTTTATAATGTTGAAGAATTAATTTATATTGATTCAAGTTCTGTGGAATATATTTAAAATTTGGTTTGTCCGTCTTCTACAAAAGCAAATAAATTTTTTGGCTGTCCCTCTACTCGTAAGCATGCAATATATAGTTCACCATGTGTAAAGTATGAGTTTTACAGCTTTAATTCACGCACTTGAAGCGACTGAACTTGCTTGTGGTCAGTGAGATTGCAAGACGAGCGAACATTCGCAGTAGATTGAAAATAAATATCATATCAGTGAGAATTATGGGAATACTTGCAATCATTACATTTGGCATAAGTTTTTTTGACAGAAAGCCTGTTTTTATTCCACAATTTTGAGTAAAACTCTTTGTAATGGATATATCCAAAAAATTTATGAACTAAGTGGTACCCCTCGATGCGCGTTTAGAAGGCATGAAAGGAGAAAATAACAACAGTTGCAAGTGAGGCAATATTATTGTTGATTAATTTTCTTATAAATAAAAATAATTAGAACAAAGTTCACAATCTACGTACGAAATTTTATCTATTCTAAATAATGTTTTTGTGAAAGCATTTCGAAACGGACAGTTTTCGATATTTATTAGAGCTTCGAAATGACATTCTTTAATGCACTAGTACCTAAAAGTGACAGTTTTAGGCACTAGTGCCTGAAAATAATAATGAAACGTTAAAAACGATGACAATATTTATTTATTATAAATCTTAAAGGTACAAATATGTAAATTATTAATATGAATACTAGAAGCATCCAACTTCTCTCCTCCAAGATAAATGCAAGTGTTAGTTGTCGAAATAAGTCAATTACTTGTTCAGGTAAATCATGGTGCGGATCATCGAATATTTGCTCCACAATGTTGATGACCTTAAGGTAGTGGATAACTTCAGGAAATAGGCTAGCAATACCTTTTCTGTAAAATTCTCAACATGTTTTTCTGTAACCCAGGTTGCAAAGTTGTTGTAGGTGGTCTCGTATAATGTTGTCGATTTTTCGGGCACCAACATGGATAGCGCAGTTTCAGCAGATTGTTCAGTATCAAAAGACCCGTCATTATCACTCATTTTTTGACAACTTTTTCACAAAACTTTGTAGGAAATACCGCGACGTTTCAAAGCGACAAAACCGTAACATTAAACAATGCACAGACAATGCCTTAGAAACAGATTACCAGCCTTCTTTTAAATGTGTTTAAAACACGAATAATCGCATGAAAAAATGAAATTCTCCGCTTTCACAAAAAAATCTTGTGTGAAATTCGTTGGGAAAAGAGTGTTTTGAGCACCGACGCATTGTCCAACTCGGCTTTCGCCGAGTTGTGCGTCTCGTGCTTAAAACACATTCATTTCGCTTGTTACATAAATAGCTATTGTACACTTTGTAGGCATTCGGTTTGTTTTTGACGGAATCCACAATTACTCACTAAAGTTTTGTCGTAACTGAATGAATAGTATTGCAACTTATAGAAAAAGTACAAACAATATTTGGTTTATAATTGTAGGAGTTACGGTCAACGCCAAGCGCCAACACAATAAACCTAAACCAAAGGAAACAGAATCAGATGGTGAAACATCCGATCAGTGTCCGGAGCCATTTGGATACTTTGCTGATGCAGAGCAGTGCGATAAATACTACGAGTGCAAAGATGGCCAATTAACAGAAAAGCTGTGTCCTGATGGACAGGTATTCAACGACTACAGTACTGAATACGAGAAATGTGATCTACCATTCAACATTGACTGTAGCTCAAGACCAAATTTACGTGAGTAAATCATAATTATGTCTAATCCTGTGAAAATAATTTTCAACTCTGATAAAATCCTGTGTAACAGTATTTTATTTTGTAGACTATATGTATATATTGACATATTTATTCCTAAAAATAATAGACTATTGCCTGGAAACTCTGGAAACAGAAACGCCACCCGTAATCATAATATGGTGAATTTTCAATATTCAGTTAATTTGGAACTTCTAATATCATTATTCTATGAAATATTACTCTAGAATAAATTGCGAAATTCATTTAATTTAGTATTATCTATGTTGAAATCAAGTCATCAAACAAAAGCTTATTTCGTATATTACAATTTCTATTTCAACATATATTCTAGGATGTTTCGAATATCTGCCTGAGATGCAGCAGTCTGCTTTAATTTTTGATATACTAGTTTCAAGAGCAGTTGGATTTAGTTTCTCGCGATAAATGTTGTAACGAAAGACTATGTAAGGATCAATAAGGGCATTAAAATGATAAAAATTAATTACTCAAGAATAAAGTTGAAATTATCCTGACTAATCTATATTTATCGTTATGTCCAACTTAAAGAGATCCTTCAACTTAAATTTTTATATTTTAGAGGAACCTCAGCCATCTCTTCACTGCAGAAGGAAACATGGTTATTTTTCCCACGAAGAACCTAACGTCTGTGATAAATTCTACTTCTGCGTTGATGGACAATTCAATATGATCACTTGCCCAGATGGTCTCGTGTATAACGAAAAAGCAGGTATATGTTCTTGGCCGGATGAAGCGAAGAAGAAGGGCTGTTCTTCATCAGGTAAGAGACTAAATTTTCAATTATTATTCCACTTTGTAGAGTTAATGTATTAATTTTTTCTTTTTGGACGTTATTTTTTTAATGTCAATTATAAATTCCCTGATTTAAGTCAGTTGTTTGCAAAAAAAGAGAACATCTCGAAGCTGTTTATATGTATTCATTATCAGTATTAGGTATATAATGTGCCGCTGTGGTCTAGTCGGTTCAGTAAAAAGTCTAGGGTACCAGGTTTAAATTCCGGATTTTTGTAAATGTCCATGAGATTCAGTGGCTATCATATAAAATTGTATTTACTGGGTAATGCACATAGGTTACAAGCCCAATTAGGAAGATGGTGGAACACATGTGAAAATGATAGCCCGTATCTTATCATCCCCTTAATAATACAAACGGTTTTATATAACTTAGCTTGAATGAATTCATCAACATCATCAAGATTCTGGAATGTTGTCGTTACCAACAATTATGTGACTTTACAAAATAAACAAAAAATTATGAAATCAATTTAAATACGCGATTAACTCCTCTAATT
>JARQZK010002362.1:0-92500 GCA_030704885.1 Cynegetis impunctata | reverse complement strand
GGTTAAAAACAAGAAAACACCAGTTGAGAGTTTAAGCAATGAAATTGATACTACATTTTCACAAAATACGAGATATTTCAAAAATTGTAATTTTTAGGTGAATTAAACCTCAATAGAACTGGCGTTTATTTTCACTGTAAAATCGAGAAATTAAATAATATGCAGGCTATTCCATTTGAAAAAATACCAACTTTGAAACTTTGATACTTTTCGTGTTTTAATAGGTCCCTATCCATCCTAAAGAAAAAACTTTTATAAAATCAAATACTTTAGCCATCACTCTTCGTGTCGAATAACGTGAATAACCCTGTTTATATATATATATATATATATATATATATATATATATATATATATATATATATATATATATATATATATATATATATATATATATATATATATAAGTAGAGCAGAATTATCGGTATAGCTCGCTTATATGGAAGCAGCCGTTGACACGTGTTTCGGACTCTTTGGTCCTCATCAGGACGGCGTAGCCAAGCATTGGATTGAAAACTTGGAGATGAAAATAGCAACAACAAACGAAATCCCCTGCTACGGAAGACAATCACACATTTGCGGCTTTCTGTTTGAACTCTCCGGTTTGGCAGATTTGGTCAAACTTTGCCAGGGAGGCGATTATTACCATCCGCGAGATCTCAGACCGAGTAAATAAACAACAACAAAGAAATTGGTCGCGGGGAAATATTAAACAAGTAGAGCAGAATTATCGGTATAGCCTCCGTGGCAAAGTTTGACCAAATCTCCCAAACCGGAGAGTTCAAACAATGAGCCACAAATGTGTAATTGTCTTCCGCAGCAGGGGATTTCGTTTGTTGTTGCTATATTCATCTCAAATTTTTCATTCCAATGCTTGCTGATGAGGACCCCGCGACAAATTTCTTTGTTGTTAATATATATATATATATATATATATATATATATATATATATATATATATATAAATATATATATATATATATATATATATATATATATATATATATATATATATATATATATATATATATATATATATATATATATATATATATATACGTATATACATTTACATCTTGGTACTATTTTGCTACCTTTCATATTGCGACTATTTTGCATCCACCACAACGAGTGAAGATATGGCCATCTATGCAGTGAATATTGAATATGCTTGAAATACGGAAGTAGGTCATATAGTTTTCATCTTTGTATTTTGAATTCTGAATATACGAAATTTTTCACTTTACGACTATTTTGCATCTCTTCACTAAGATTACTATTTTGACTCCGGATACGTATACTTTTCGTTCGTTTTACCTACTATTTTGCCTCCTTCTGTATATTAATTTCCATATAAAGATTTATTTGCCTCCGACCGCGTTGCCGCGTTTTCAGATAGTATTCAAATTGCCGAAGTGATAGTTTATCGCCCAACAGTTAGTTACTCACATATGAAAAGTATTTCGAAACTGAGTTATCGAACGCTGAGAGCATTCCTATAGTTTTGAGATTTCTAAATTTCAGTGATTTCTTTATTCAGCCCAAACACCAGGGCTCGAAGATTGTGAAAAGCAGGAAAATAGATTATTGGCTAATTCCTGATAGCTTTATTGAGGATTAATAATTAATATTAAAAAAAGCATAAACTTATATAGGGAGCTCTAATGATAAATAATTGTTGAAAGGGTTGAAGAAAATAATTTTTCTTGATTATTTGGAAAATAAATCAATTTTTCAATAGAAAAAATACTACCGTAAAGAAAAAGCAATTTAGAAAAAAAAATATTCCACAAATTTTAGATAGGATCATGAGTTTTTCAGTATAAAAATATTTTAATGTCGTATATATATAGCGGCTAAGCGCAGCAGGGCGTTATAAAAATGTTCATAATTTTTTCACTAATGGACTTTTGTTAAAAACAGAAGAAGAGTTTTGAAGAGAAAACTCATATCCTTCATCTATTCATAAATGTGTTTTTATTTGTTGATTGATTCAATATTAAAATGGAAATTACTATAATTTTTTTTTATAAATTACATTAAAGAGCAAAATTAGTTACCTATATTAAAAAAACATTTATTCGAATTTCTTTAGAATAGAGTCAAGTACACTCTAGATTTTGTAATTATAACATAAATTAGTAATATCTTCTCTTAGATAGATATGTTCTCAAAGAGTTAGTAGCTACTTGAAATGTAATTTCCATGAAAATTTTTTATTTGAGAAAATTTAACATTTTTGGTGTTATTTTATTTTAATTTAGAAGAATGTATATAACTAATTCATGTTATAATTACAAAAATTAGAGTATACTTGACTTAATTCTAAAGAGATTCAAATAAATATTTGGATCTATTTGTTATATTTTATCAAATATAACTGATTTTGCTCTATTATGTAATATAAAAAAAAATGTATAGTAATTTCCATGTTAAATTAATCAACTAATTAAAACACAATTATTCATAGTTAAAAAAAATAGTTTTCTCTTTCAAAACTTATATCCTTTCAAAAGTCCTTTAGTAAAGAAAAATGAGCAATTTCATAACGCGATGCAGCGTGCGATTGTAATAATATTATAAACAATTTAGCCTACGGCTTATTTGATATACATTGGAAAATGAATTACAAATTTTTTTTACAAAAAAATTGATGATTCTATTTTAAATGTGGTGACATCATTCTAAATTACTCCTTCTTTATGTTTGTATTTTTTTTCATTGAAAAGTTAATTTATTTTCCAGATATTCAAGAAAAACTATTTTCTTCAAACTTTTCGATGATTATTTGTTATTAGTGCCCACTATATTAGTGTAAACTTTTTCTAGTAATAATAAGTTATCACTAATTAAGATGTTTCTAAAGGAAATACCCAATACTCTATTTTTCGTTGGCCGGGCTACACACTTTATCATAAATTCCGAAATGTGTATGAAGTTGATTTCTGTTATTTTTCATTCGAGAAATATCGGGCGGTAGTATGTACACCCACTGCCTACGTATTAAGAAACGTTAATTTAAACATTGGTAAAATAAATATCCAAAATAATATAGAATTTATAAAAACGCATACTAATTTACAGTGACTATTAAACAAAAGAATACACATTGGTAGTTTTTTTAAATATTACTGCTCGATATTTTTACTTTTGTTGATTTGTGAAAAATGAAAATTATTTATGAAGAATGACCTTTTTTGAAAGTTTTTTCCGGCAAAATTCTAAAATTTTGAAAAATATAAAATATTCAACTTGAAAACTGCACCAGATTTTATACTCATTTATTAGTAAAAATTAATGAACAGGTCTCACAAATGGAAAATCTGAGAGAGTGATTTTCTTCTAATGTTTAACTGTTCATTTCAAATTGGACCTAATTTTTTTCGAATTGACTTTACTAGGCAAAACTAACTGTTTTTTGCTAGATGGTCAAATCGGGCAGAAAACACGACTTGAGTACCATTTTGCATTTTCACCTCTTGAAAACGCAGTTGTATGCAGGGAAATCATTATAGTAAAAAATTTCTAAAGTGAGAATCTCGTCCTTAGTTTGCGGTAGCTGCAGTAATTTCCTGACATTCACAGAAAAATCAATATGCTATTGAATTTTCATAACTTTTACTTAATATTTGAACTTCTCAACCAAGATTTAGGAACATGAAATATGGCAGTGTTGAACAATTTTTCGTGTTCCCTTCATATGAAAATAAATATTCTTAATATATTGAAAATAACATCTTTTGTATCGCAAAACAATAACAAAATATGTTCAAAATTTACAATCTCTGTACCTACAATAAATATTTTTCGGCCTGGAAATTAAAGAATTTTCGAAAAAAATATTACATTAGTTATCAAATGTCCTTATTTAAGTAGTCTACAAAACATTCATAAATGTTATAATAATAATAATGATATAATGAAACAATTGTATTGTATTACTATAGAGTAACACTTCACAAATGCGAAATAAGCGGTCAGCTTAAGTTTACATTTCAGCATCACTTACATGGAAACACAAGATTCTCGTGTATTTATGTACGATTGCCTGCATCACAGTGTTGCCGATATACTCTCAGCGTATATTTATTTTGCATAGTTGATGGAATCCGTCGTTACTACGTGATAATTTAACATGATGAACAAAACTAAATTTGAATTTACTACGTTTATTATCACAAAATATTTTGAAAAATATAACACAGCGATTGCAATTTCGGTCACTAGACCATCATCGGGCAGATTGAGTTGAGAACTTCTTAACTCAATCTGCCCGATGATGGTCTAGTGACCGAAATTGCAATCGCTGTGTTATATTTTTCAAAATATTTTGTGATAATAAACGTAGTAAATTCAAATTTAGTTTTATTTATTTTGCCCCTAGCGTAGATAGTGTGAACTAAATATGAATATTATTTCACATTCAGTGAACGATTTTGACTCCTTTACTATTGCACATAACGTATGTTTGGTTGCATCAAATCAAACCAAAATAATATGGTAGACTCAAGGGACGAACAGAAAGCATTTCAGTGAAAATCTAAGTATAGTAAGTTATCTCGAAGAAATATATATATATATATATATATATATATATATATATATATATATATATATATATATATATATATATATATATATATATCTATATAAATATCTGGGCAAAAGTATAAGTGAGAACAACGACATCACAGAAAAGATAAATAACAGGATACAGGCGGCAAACAGATGCCTTTTTGCTCTTCAAAACCTGATAAAATCTGGAATACTTACCAGAAAAACTAAGCTGAACATATACAAAACAATTATAAGACCTGTCGTAACATATGGTTGTGAGACCTGGACACTAACGCTTGCAAGCGAAGAACGACCTAAGGTCTTTGAAAGGACTGTGCTGAGAAAAATATTCTGTTCAACTAGAGACAAAAATACAGGGCAATATAGAATAAAATCCAACCAAGAACTATGAGAACTCCACACGGATACCAGCATAATGAACTTAATAAAGGCTAGGAGACTACAGTGGGCAGGACACGTTGAAATAATGCGAGATGATAGAATGGCAAAACTTGTTTGGAAAGAGGTTCCAGGGGGAAAACGTCCATTAGGTCGCCCCCACTTCAGATGGAGGGACAATATTAAAAGAGACCTAAAACCAATGAAAATCGAAGATGTTTCCGATCGGATCTTTGATAGCAAGGAATGTGTGGTCAAGTCGGTAAAAACCCACCCAGGGTTGTGAAGCCACAGATATATATATATATATATATATATATATATATATATATATATATATATATATATATATATATATATATATATATATATATATATATATATATATATATATATATAATATATATATATATATATATATATATATATATATATAATATATATATATATATATATATATATATATATATATATATATATATATATATATATATATATATATATATATATATATATATATATATATATATATATATATATATTTATATATATATTTATAAAAGGTTATATTGGGCACTCGGCAAAAGGAGGCTAGATTTAAATCAAACAATCTTGATATTCTCCACAGATTGCCAAGTACAATGTTGTTACAGATAGGTGTGTTTTAACCAATCTCAAAGATAGGGTTCCCTTTATGTCCAGGTCGGATTGTGTCTACTCTGTTCCATGCTCAGATTGTTCCAATGTTTATGTTGGCCAAACCTCTCAGTCCCTAAAGAGAAGAATCAATTTATATAAAAGTGATATTCGTCTCCATACGGATAGGTGTGCCTTGGCTTTGCACGCGAAGAACTTGTTGCATAGTTTTGATTTTTCGAACACTCGAGTTTTGTCTTCTGAATCTAATTATAATAAGAGATTGTTTTTGGAAATGTACTATATCAATGAGTATGACAATGCCGTTAACAAGAGATCTGACATAAAAAGTCTTAGCAATATTTATAGTTACCTTCTTTCCATTAATAAGGGTTTTGCCAATTTAAATTTCAGCCCAGTCTCAGTATAAATTCATTAAGTTTTGATTTTTTGGTTAGTTTTTCATTTTGTTGTCACCACTGATTTTGTGGTTTATTCTTTCTCGCTTTTCTGTGGTCGGTCTGTCAAGACTGTCCATTTTCATTAATTGTCAATTACTGCATAACCTGACTTGGCCATGTTAAAGTCGGTCTTTTTTAATTTTAATTTTAGTTGATTATTATGTTCCAGATATCCAATATCTCACTTTTATATTGTCATCATTATGCTTTTGTTTGTTTTTAAATAATTTTTGAATGCTCTCTCTGTGTCATCCGTTTTTCGCCGCTCTATTTTCACAACTTGTCACATGTAAGTAACTTTATAATTGTAGTATTGTGTGGCTTTTCCAGTGCTTACATTCTAGTTGCTTGTTGTGATACTGTGTTGAGTTCTTTGACTTCTAGCATCCTGATGAAGGTCCCAAACTAAAAACCGAAATATAGATGTTCATGACCAATGGTTGTTTGATTTAAATCTAGCCTCCTTTTGCCGAGTGCCCAATATAACCTTTTATAAGTTATAAGTTACGGCAATACTCCTTGTATTAATTATATATATATATATATATATATATATATATATATATATATATATATATATATATATATATATATATATATATATATATATATATATATATAAAATATATATATATATATATATATATATATATATATATATATATATATATATATATATATATATATATATATATATATATATATATATATATATATATATATATATATAATCTTTTGATAATTATTAGCAAGTTGACGATTCGCCACGACATTCGTGGCTTTATCAAAACTTTTTTTTTTTTGAAAAGTTTTGATAAAGCCACGAATGTCGTGGCGAAACGTCAACTTCTTAATAAAATCGAGTTTTTTGAGATTCAACAAGCCTATTATTGCTAATAATTATCAAAAGATTAGAAATAGTTTACAGTTAACAACAATTCGAATGAATATATATTAGGGTGTATCAATTTTTAACTTTTTTTTTGTTTTCAAATTCCAAGTTGAAATAAAGTTGCTACTAGGCATCACAAGTTATCACGAAAAATTGTGGATTTTTAAAAAAAAATTTAGGTCTCCCGCACAAGGCTTAAAGTTTAGAAAATTTACTAAAAAAGTCAATTTTTACGAAAATATTAAAAGAATCTAAAACACTTTTATTCTGAGTTGCAAGTTAAAATTCCTCTAACAATAAGTACAAAAAATGATAAAAAAATTATTTCAAAAATTTAGCACTTCATTTAGGTCTCCCGCATAAGGCCTAAAAGTCGTAAATTTCAGCCAACTTTTGTAATTTTGCAGTACTTTGCTGATTGTATTGTTCATAGTTCAAACCTTAAATTTGACTAAAATCTGGTTGAGCTTGGTTGTAATTATTGTAACTTATTGTAATAAGTGAAATAATGAAGTACATTTCCATAAGTCAAGCGTCAACCTGAAGCGATGGAGTGGGGAAGGGGAAGGCCAGACTGTCTCACCGCGGTGAGGCTCCACCTATGAATCACCACGCACGCAGACATGTAGCTGTACTCGTCTGCCGGCAGGCACTAGCGGTTGTGTTTTCAGTGAGCTTGTACCGTTTCTAAGACTCGAGTGAGTGTTGTTGTGTTCAAGAGTAAAAAACCGCATTTAACTAGACAAACTACCGACATGCCGGTTATCGGGCAACCTATCGATGTGAGTGGCTTCAATGTTCTGCCGACCAAGATGGATGTACTGAAGTATTATGAGTGGGTACGCGTTGAAATGAAACAAGAGGGAATTCATCAGCCTGGAAAAAAGGCAATTTCATTGCGAGTTGCTTCAAAACTTGAGGAGATATGGAAAAGAGCTTCTATTCCTTTTTGTAGCACCAAAAATACAATATTTATGGTTTTAAAACTGCACGAGGAACTTGAGAAAATTAAAAAATGTTCAGGGCCTAAAAGGAAATATCCTAACTACAAAAAATCAATAACTAGCTTTCAGTCAAAAACTGTAACTGCATTGTTTGACATTTGTACTTGCAAATGTGACCTCAGCAATTGCATTTGTTCTATTGGCAAAAAAGTCCCGGCATTAGAACACGAGTTTTTGCTCGACCAACGTGGTCCTAGATTGATGTCATTGCAGAGTGTGACAAAAATGAAACTAAAAAACTTAAAAATCGATTAGAAGGAAAATCTAGGTCACAAGCTTTAATGCAGGTTGTTGTAAATAAAAATGAGGACCAAAACTTAAAATCTGTTGATAACATTGATTCTAGTGATAGTTCAGATGATTCAATGTCTCAAACCTCAAGTCAAGGTGGTGATTTTGAAAAAAATTTACTTGATATGAGTGAAAAAAGTGTTTCAAGTATAGAAGTAAAACAAGAACTGCCACAACGCTTATCTTCATTTTCACGAGCTCGTGACCGCAGAGGCAGTAGTAGTAGAGCTGGAACTCAGTTAGCTACTGTACTTTTGCTAGACTTAAATGTCGTCACTGCTGAAAACCAAGAAGCAGTAATCGACAAATCAAAAGTAGTACGTGAAAGACTTAAGTCTCGTAAAGAAGCAAGCTCAACTAGAACCTCCGATCTGTTGGCTATTTACTTTAATGGTCGTAAAGACGAAACCATAACAAAAGAAATAGTAGCTGGTAAAAGCGTCAGAAAATCTGTATCGGAAGAACGCATCTCTATTGTTAAAGAACCTGGTTCCAAATATTTCGGTCATGTAACTACCATAAATGGAACAGGAAAGGAAATCGTTACATCACTAGTTAAGTATTGTGAAGAAAAAACTGTCGACCTGAAAATACTTAAAGCTATCGGTTGTGATGGTACGGCAGCAAACACAGGTACTTCAAAGGGAGTTATAACCTTATTTGAAAATAAAATAGAACAACCACTGCAGGCAGTTGTGTGTCTACTACATTTGAACGAATTACCATTAAGAAAAGTTATGGTTGCTCTTGATGGACCAACTTCTGGACCGAACACATTTAGTGGGACTATTGGTAAACAACTTTTAAGCTGCCAAAATCTGGAAGTTGTAAATTTTGTTGCAATTGAAAGCGATATAACAGAGGTTGATCTCAAAGAGTTGAGTACAGACCAAAAGTATCTTTACGAAATATCCAAAGCTGTATCAACAGACACATGTACATAAGATTTGGCCAAACGAAACCCCGGCAACATCTCGCACGCCAGGTAGCTTACTCTGGCAAATCGAGTCCTTCGTTTGTATGTAGCCACCGATGATCCGACCCCTCAGCTAAGAAAGCTTGCAGAGTTCATAATGAAGGTCTACATACCATCATGGTTCTCAATTAAGTGCAATCCCCAAATCCCGCAAGCTTCCATTCATTTTTTTAAAATGATTCTTTTCAGCAATTACTTGGAAGATGAGCTAAGAAAAGTCGTCCATGCAACGTTACAGAGAAATGCTTTCATGGCTCACCCAGAGAATGTTTTGATAGCTATGCTGTTCAATGAACGGAAACATATCAGAGCCTTGGCTTATAAGAGAATCCAGAAAGCTCGCGCAAACGAAAGGAAAGGGGTAAGGGTATTTAAACTCCCTCAGATCAATTTTGATGCCAAAGACTATATAGATATGATTGATTGGCAATCCACTTTAGTAACCGAACCCCCTCTTGTTACTGATATGAGCTTAGAAGAGTTGTCTTCCATATTAAATTGAAATTTCATTTGGAAACTGTAATAACATTGATAAAATTTTGTAAAAATCACTAGGCTTACGTAAATACTATACATAACTTTGTTTTAAGGTTGAAGCCAAAATGAAAGGACGAACCAGTCAGTAAATTTGCAGTAGAACAAGAAAACTGCCACTCATGTCGTATGGAAAATAATCAGCAACATTTTGTACTTAGTTATTATACTACATTTTATGACATGTTATAACCATTTATACTTTTGTAATAAACAACAGTAATAGCAAATAATATTAGTTTACAACACCTTTCTCATACAATTTACACGGTCCAACTATCTTTTTTCAGGTATAAAACATATTATATATATAGTATATATGTGGTATATATTTTTACTATATGTATATATGAATTAAGTATACATATATTGTCTCATTTTATGCCTTTAGTAACAAAAGTACAATTAATTCCGCTGGTTTGAAATTTAAAAAAAAAACATGGTTTATATACACAAAATTACAAAATTTCATCAAAATTAACAAACTTTAGGGCTTGTGCAGGATACCTATAATCCATTTTTTATTTAAAAAAATCGTTTCTTACTTATTTTTATGCCCTAATATTACTGTTTTTTAACTTGGAATAAACACAAAAGTTACGATTTTATTTTTTAAAATTTAAAAAAAAATTAAAATTTTAGGCCTTGTGCGGGAGACCTAAACATTTTTTTAAAAATCCAATTTTTTTTGTGGTAAGTTGTGGTACCTAGTAGCAACTTTTTTTCAACTTGGCATTTGAAAACAAAAAAAAAAGTTAAAAATCGATACACCCTAATATATATATATATATATATATATATATATATATATAGATATGTATATGTATATATATATATATATATATATATATATATATATATATATATATATATATAATATATATATATATATATATATATATTATATATATATATATATATATATATATATATATATATATATATATATATATATATATATATATATATATATATTCTTCCTATTAGGAAGAAAAATATTAGTCATAGATCAATTGAATATCTAGCCACAAAATTCTATAATACTATCCTGCTAGACATTAGGAAAATCAGGAATGGGACAAGATTCGGCAAATGTTGCCGTTGTTATATTCATAATAACTTAGATAAATTCAAATGTTTGACTTCATGACTCTTCACACATTTTTTCACATACCTACTTCATAACTGTAAAGACTTTTATTTGTAGAAGTAATTATTAGTGAACTTGTTGACTATAATGTACACACACAGTTATTCAGTTAACTAGGTGTACAATCTTTATTAATCTTTCCTTGTGAATATTTCTCTTCTCACTAGATTAACTAATTAATGTAACGAATTGTTGAAACTTTCAGTGAATAGAATCTATCTATGTCTATCTATATATATATATATATATATATATATATATATATATATATATATATATATATATATATATATATATATATATATATATATATATATATATATATATAAAGATATATATATATATATATATATATATATATATATACAATAACCTGCCTTCTCTTCAGAGTCAACTATAGAGTGTAAGGAATCCTAGCAATCGAATTGTTTCTCAGTTCATTCTGAATGGTAGGCAGATTGAAGCATCATTTCTTATAATTCACAAATTTTGAAGACTTTGAGAGACTGATGGAAGATTCACTTTTTCAATGTGACTATTTAATTGCTAAAAAGCTTTATGTTTTGATGAAACTATATTACTAACATCTCAATGAGAGCGCTCACTGTTCAATATAATAATTTTTAGTACATATTTGTACTTTGATAATAATATCGTCTGACAATGAAATTTATTCCGACACAGAAGTTACAAGTTCATGATACCATTTGTTTGAGAGTTTATCACATTGTATTTTGATCATTTCCGCACAAGAAATATATTTCTCATAATGAATCTTTTTTGTTTCAGGAGCTTTTCAGAATATTTTAATGATTACAAGGGACTACTGCGATGACGTCTCGAGAGTATGGCTCGGTACTAAGTTGTACTTTATTATCCATGAACCGAAACATATGAAAATTATAATGCAGAGTCCCTACTGTTTGGAAAAGGATGCCCTCTACAAATACACCAGAGTACTTACCGGTACAGGACTCTTTGGAGCACCGCGTAAGTTGAATTTATTTCACACCAAAAAATCGATTGGTATTATTTTATTGTCTTCATGGCGATTATGAAAATGGCGCTGATGTAACTTCTACAAAAAGGGAAACATAATTAATGTAGTATCATTGTTACATAAAGGACTTCTAAAAATCAATCTAAAAAAAAAAAATTTAATGGGGAACTAACTCCAAAAAATTAATATCCCGAGTTTTTAAACAACTTTGAACTCACGAATGTTCATCTTATCGTTTCAGTTCCACAGTGGAAGAAAAATAGAAAACTGATAGCTCCAGCGTTCAACCAAAAGATATTGGATAGTTTTGTGGAGATATTCAACGAGCAGACACGAGTTTTCTTGAAAATTTTGGAAAGTAATATCGAAAGGAAGGACATAGACATCTATAACCTTGTAGCGAGGATGACGCTTGACAGTTTATATGGTTAAGTTAGAATTTTTTGTGAATTTCCTATAAAATTCAACTTACGAATTATACCATGATTTTGGTAATACCACAAACGTGATAAGGTTTAATATAAAGAGCGCGTAAGTACAGGATAAACCTGTCCAAGAATGACTAATATTCTATGTAAGGCCAATTGAACTAGCGTGAACGATCATCTTAGCCGGTCGGCGAAATACTTTTTATCTGCCCGTGTTAGTCATTCTTAATAAACGCGCCAAAGAAAAAATCTGATACCGTTCTACCGGAGGAACATCGAGAAACTTTTTGTTGCTAAATGTTTATCCTTGTTGCCATGGGCTATGGCAACATAGGTGAATTTCTTATTTCCACTAAAGCAATTAAATTTGTCAATAGTCACATATTTTTTTTTGAGTACGCAACTAGTGTTTCCACTGCATGTTGGCAGCGGCGTTTTCAGCGGTATCAACTAGAAAGCGAAAAAGAAAACACAAATACCGGATAAGGCCAAGTCTTCAGGAAAGGAAGCAGTACAGTTAATTGGTGTATAAGTTAATTTTCTGAATGTGAAATTCAGATCTTCGCTAACTGTTAGACAAGCCCTTCAGGAAATTCCCCCAAATACACTATCAAACCTAATTTTTCAATAATACGTATGAACCCTGGAACTCCAAAACGTTACGGATTAATAAAAACCACAAAGAAAATAGCCCAATACGACCTGTAGTTTCTCACATGAATAGCCCAACGTATAAATTAGCAAAAGATCTTAATTTCACATTCAGAAAATTAACTAATTTCACTCCAAAATATACAGTAAAGAACTATGTTGATTCAGTACAGAAACTGAAAAACTTTGTAACTCCTGCTAACTCTTTTCTTGTTAGCTTCGATGTTAATAATATGTTCTCCAATATACCAGCAGATGAGTGTTTACCACTTGTCTTAGATATTTTGCAACAATATACTATGGTTATTATTAAAATAAATGATATTATTTTCTTATTAGATATATGTCGTAGTCAAAATTACTTCCAGTTTGATAACAAAATTTTTGAACTATCTAGTGGGCTGACTATGAGTTCACCCTTAAGTCCGCTTATTGCAGATATTTTCATCTCACATAATATTAAATTCTACAAAAGCATCACATACAAGTTTTTGGCATAGATACGTTGATGATGTAATTGCTTGTTTTAAGGGCATCGCGAGACAATTAGATCAGTTTTTGAATTATATTAATTCACCAAAATATAACGTTCAAAATTGAAAAAGAATTGGATCGACAGATAAACTTCTTGGATTTATTTATCTTTCATAATAATACTTTGAGTTTCGATATATATAGAAAACCAACTTTCACGGATATATGTATTCCGTCGAATTCAAATCATCCTCTTTCCCATTAACATTCAGCTCTTAATTCAATGATCCACAGAGCGTTTTCAATTCCATTATCCGTAACGAATTTAGCAAAAGAAATTTCGACCATAAAAATAATTGCTTCAAATAATGGTTTTCATACAAGTTTGATAGATGATATGATAAACAACAAACGTAGTCAACTAGCGTACAACAGCATATATCCTCAATTAAAAGTAGAAAATTTGGAAAAATTCACATCTTCAACATAGTTTGATCCTCTAACAGAAAAAGTTGCTAATGTCATACCTAGATGTAATATTAAAATTGCTTTCAAACCTAAGACAAAACTCTCAGGATTTTTATTCAATGCCAAAGATATCACTTCAAAATTTGAAAGTTCAGGAGTTTATAAGTTGATTTGTCCTGTATGTAAAGGAGTGTATGTTATAGGTCAGACTGGTTGATCGTTCAAGACAAGATTTGAAGAACACCAACAATCTTTTTTGAAAAATAAAACGGATTCAATGTTTTCAAATCATTGCCGTGAAAACCACCACCCATTTCCACAAATAGATAATTTTCAAATCATGCACAAATTACCGAAAGGAACCAAACTTACTTAGAATCATTAAAAATTTTTAAACTCAATAATAATGCAAAAAATATCTTGCTGAACGACCAGATTGAATTGATATATTCTCCTATATTTAGTGTATTTAAACAATAATGACTTTTCTAAGAACATTGTATTGTACCAATTTGTGAAATTCACTCGATTAGCCCTTCTTGAAATATGTTCCTCTTGTCTATTTAGGTACCTGCAATAATCCTTTCCCAACCGTAAGCGCAAATCTATAATTATTCTGTATTCAGTTCTTAACTCAATCTGCCCGATCAATCTGCCCGATGATGGTCTAGTGACCGAAATTGCAATCGCAGTGTTATATTTTTCAGAATATTTTGTGATAATAAACGTAGTAAATTCAAATTTAGTTTCTGTTCATCATATATATATATATATATATATATATATATATATATATATATATATATATATATATATATATATATATATATATATATATATATATATATATATATATATATATATATATATATAGCCGTAGTGCCGTAACTTCTAACTTAGTTATATTGGGCACTCGGCAAAAGGAGGCTAGATTTAAATCAAACAACCATTGGTCGGTCATGAACATGTATATTTCGGTCCTTAGTTTGTATTAATTATTTCAGATGAGTTTTTATCAATATATATATATATAATATATATATATATATATATATATATATATATATATATATATATATATATATATATATATATATATATATATATATATATATATATATATATATATATATATATATTATATATATATATATATATATATATATATATATATATATATATATATATATATATATATAATTATA
Organism: Cynegetis impunctata; assembly: GCA_030704885.1. Classification (NCBI taxonomy): domain Eukaryota; kingdom Metazoa; phylum Arthropoda; class Insecta; order Coleoptera; family Coccinellidae; genus Cynegetis; species Cynegetis impunctata. The sequence continues at coordinate 77,374 of JARQZK010002362.1, read as the reverse complement.
TAACTTTTTGATAATTATTAGCAATGGCAGGCTTGGTGAATCTCAAAAAAACTCGATATTATTAAAAAGTTTCGTCACGACATTCGTCTAATAATTATCAAAAAGTTAAAAATAGTTCTCAGGCAACAACAATTTAAATATATATATATATATATATATATATATATATATATATATATATATATATATATATATATATATATATATGTATATATAATATATATATTTATCTATTTTTTTCCCCTAAATTTTTTGTAAGTTTATTGTAATATTTCATATTATAATACTTCAAAGACTGTCTACACTGAACTGGTTTCTTTATTTCCACTATATACATTATACACTATTAAGTAAAAAGTAGTCGCACCAGATGTGCTAGAATCCCACTATATGCATTTCATATTTACATTATAACACCCTCACCCTCATTTACAATTCAAATATTTTACATATTTTTTGTATATCTATATATATATTAAAACAATGGTTAAAAATAACAATTTACACATTCATTAATATTTATTAATAAATGTGTAAATTGTTATTTTTAACCATTGATTTAATATGTTTATTAATTTACAGCAAGTATCGGCCCAATCAATCCAAAATATATATATACAATAATGAAGCTAATTTATTTCGAGTGCAATCGAGGCCTCAAATTATAAGGCTTCAGCGTTTCCTTAACTTGAGTCAATTCTACATTAACGTTATTTCTTTCGTCTACATTTTCATAACAATCGTTAACTGAAACACTTTCTTCGTTCGATGGCAGGCATACTGGGTAAGAATTAATTTTAATTTGATCGGCATGCCTTTTTGAAATATTGCCATCATCCGAAGATTGTACTTCATATACAACATTTCCCTCTTTTTTTACAATTTTACCTTGTTTCCAAGTAGGCTTATTTTGGACAGAATAATCTTTATAAGTTATCGAATCTCCAGGTTTAAATTCTCTGTATTTTCCTCCATAACTATGGACTTGATCATCCTTTTTAAATTCAAACAACCTGTTCCTATCTGGTATCAAATTATCGAATCTAGTTTTTAGATTTCTACCGAACATCAACTGAGCTGGACTATACCCTGTTGTGGAATGTGGAATACAACGATAGTCAAACAAAAATCTTTGTATAAAAACCTGAATATTCTGATTTCCTGCATGTGCTTTCAGAATAGCTCTTTTGATTGTTTCTACTGAATTTTCTGCGGCTCCATTACTCGAAGGATGGTAAGGTGGGGAATTAAGCTGTCTGATCCCGTTTTGTTCTAGATAATTTTGAAATTCCGCTGCATTAAACGGTGGCCCGTTATCCGAAACAAAAGTGTCAGGCAAACCGAAACGAGCAAATACAGTTCTCAATTTATTAATAACGCTAGTAGTGGTCGTGGATACCACGTGCAGTATTTCGACCCATTTTGAGTACGAATCAACAATTACTAAATATTTATTTCCGAAAATAGGTCCTAAAAAATCTAAATGAATTCTTGACCATGTTTTTTTTTTCTATTTGGCCACGGTGATAAAATTGTTTTTCGAGGATTGTCACGTAGTTTAATACAAATATTGCAGTTTGTACACCTTTTACAAATATCTAAATCAATGTTAGGCCAATACACATAAGAACGAGCCAGTGATTTACATTTATCAATACCTAAATGCGTGGTATGTATTTCCTCCAAAATATTTTCCTGTAATGATTTTGGTAAACATACACGATAGCCCCATAAAATACAACCTTGATCAGAATTTAATTGGTCCCTTTTGTTTCAATAATAATTTAAATTTTTATCAAAATTTTCATTCGGCCAATCATGTAAACAATATCCTAAAATTTTGTTCAAAATAGGATCCTTTTCTGTTTCTTTTGCAATTAGTTTAGTGTCATCTTTTAAATTTTCATTCAAATAAAATAGATGACTCAAATCAGAGTTCTCATTAATTGACGAATCTTCAACTGAATTTAAGGGTAATCGAGATAACGCGTCAGCAATGCAATTTTCTTCAGATTTCATAAACTTAATTTGAAACTTATATGTTGATAGGTTTATACTCCACCTTTGTAATCGACTAGCGGCAAAGACAGGTATTCCCTTTTTACTTCCGAAAATGGTAATAAGCGGCTTATGGTCCGTCAGTAATGTAAATTCTCTGCGTAAATATATTGATGAAATTTTCTAACACCGAAAGTTATAGACAATGCCTCTTTATCAATTTGACTATAGTTTTTCTCCGCTGCGTTTAATGTGCGAGAAACAAATGCGATCGGCTTACAGTCTCCATTGGCAAATTCATGTGAAAGGACTGCTGCTATTCCGTATTATGATGGTGCATCGCAAGCTAATGTAAGCGGTAACTCAGCATCATAATGTGTTAATACTGGTGAACTTGTCAGTTCGCGCTTAATATTTTGAAACGCTAATTGCTGCGATTTTCCCCAAAAAAATTAACATTATTTCTCAGTAAATAATATAAGGTAGCCAATTGATGAGCAATATTAAAAATGAATTTGGAATAATAGTTGGCCATACCGAGGAAGGCTCTCAATTGTGTAATGTTTGAAGGAGCTCCAACATTCTTAATAGCTTCAATTTTTCGAGGACAAGTATGAATTCCACCTTTATCAATAATAAAACCTAAGTAGTTTACCGATTCCTCAAGGAATCTACATTTATCAATTTGTATTTTCAGACCATACTTGTCTAATCTTGAAAAAACTGTCATTAATATGTCAAAATGTTGTTCTTTTGTTTTAGTAGCTATCAAAATATCATCCAAAAATATAGAAATTCCCTCTATTCCACTAAATAGATTTTCTATCAGTCTTTGAAAAATTCCCGGACTTGAAGCAACTCCATATGGAAGGCAATTATACCTAAATAAGCCTTTATGTGTATTAATAACCACCAAATTTTTCGATTGATCATCCAATGCAATTTGAGCATAGGCTTGAGCGAAATCTAACTTCCTAAAATAACAACAATTTTTAAGACAAGTCAGCAGTTCATCAATTTTTGGAACAGGATATTTATCCACTTGCAAATGTGGATTTAAAGTGACTTTGGAATCTCCACATAATCTGATTTGTCCATTTCTTTTTAACACAGGGACAATAGGCGTCGCCCAGTCACTAAATTGTACTGGTGTCAAAATGCCTTGGTCCATCAATGAATTTATTTCATTTTCTACTTTTATTTTCAAAGCAAAAGGCAAAGATCTAGATTTAAGAAAAATTGGCTTGGTATTGGGTTTCAAATATAATTTAACCTTGCCAGCTGTACAGAACCCCAATTTATTTTCAAACACATTCGGAAATTTAGAAATTAATAAACTCGAAATATCAGTGGAATTCTGCATTATTTCAATTGCATTTAAATTTAGTATTTGATCTATCGAAATATTTAACATTCTGATCCAGCCTCGGCCCAGTAGTGGAGGTCCACCCCCTCGAATAACAAAGATTTTCATTTTATTTTTGGAAATATTACCTATTTTGACATTTACTTCTAGAAAACTCAGAGAATTTATATCTGATCCTACATAAGATTTAAATTTTATACCGGAGGTATTCAATTTGAGATTCTTGAAATATAAATTATAAAATTTCCGGTATCAATTTCCATTTCAACAAATTTAGAATTTATGGTAGCCTTTATTATAAGTGGATTTTCTCTACTATGATTTATATTGAATAAATTCTCGCTGAAACGGAAATCGTCATCGGGCTCAACAACACTGTCATTGGTATTCTGTTCAAGATATTTATTATATCGCAAATTTGATTTTTGACGACAGACAGATCTTCTTACACTTATGGCACTGCGCATCTTTGAAGAAACACTTTAGTGACACATGATTGAATTCACCGCAATGGCCGCACTTCTTCAAATTTTCGGGTGTTGCAGGTGGCCTTGAAGATGAATAGGACTGCTTTCCTTCAATTTTCCTCCAAGATGGCCGCTGGCTGCTGACATTATTAATTTTATTAACTTCAATCAAACCAGCATTTTTTTCTGCAGCTTCCATTGTAACTGCTATTTGCACTGTTGATTTGTATGTTAGAGATTGTTCTGCAAATAATCTCTGTCGCACCACTTCGTTACGCAATCCAAAAACTGATTGATCGCGTAGATTTGTCTCTAAGGTGTTACCGAAATTGAAAGTTTTCGCCAATTTCTTGAGACTTGCCATATAATCACCAACTGATTCTTCTTGATTTTGAACACGTTGGCGAAATTTGTATCTTTCGGCTATTTCTGATGGTTTGGGTTCCACATGCTCTTGTATGATTTTCACCAATTCTTGGAATGTTTTATTTTCTGGAGAATCAGGAGCACACAAATCATTCATAAGCTCGAACGTTTCATCCCCAACTACCGTAATCAGGATTGCCGTTTTTAATTTCTCATCCACTAAGTTTACTTTGAAATTTTGTTTAATGCGTGTAATATACGTACTCCACTTTTTCTCGGACAATTTAAATTCATCGATTCTTCCGATCGACATTTTCGATTTTATTTAGTTACGAATATTATTTAAAAATTTATCGATTATTTTCCTCGTCGCCACTGTAATATTTTATATTATAATACTTCAAAGACTGTCTAATCTGAACTGGTTTCTTTATATATAATACTAAATAAATAATTGGTTTGCCAAATTCAACTTCCCAAAATGCAGGCGGCCGAAGGCCGCATTTTGGCAAACTTATGAAGCCGAGATAAGTATTTCGGCTCCGAATCGCGAAGCCCGAAGAGCCCCGTCGATCGCCCACGTCCTTTCAGTAGTGCTTAGGCTACGTCTCGCCTCGATCCGAGACGCCGATTTTCGATATCGAACGTTTAAAGTTTGACGTTTCTCCGGAATTCGTGAAAACGGCAGCATTTCCGACGATTAAGAACCATTTTCGCTTCAATCTGACTCGAATTCACGTGATCGCCTTTCGAGCCGATAGTTGGACGGGTCGAAATCTATCGAAAAGTTTCGGCACGGCGAGGCCCAACGAGTTAGGTAGTACCCTAGCACGAACTACAGATTGACAGTGAGCAGATGGCGCGCCCGTTCGACAGAGGCAGGGACGGGCTCAGCACTTGACGCGTCGCGTACCGTTCGACAGAGGCAGGGACAGGCTTTGCACTCATCGTGGTTCGGGAAACTATATTTTCATCGATCTATAGTTTTCACGGATCCATTTAATAGGCGGGGGAGCCTCTCACTAGTTTCCACTATATACATTATACACTATTAAGTAAAAAGTAATCGCACCAGATGTGCTAGAATCCCACTATATGCATTTCATATTTACATTATATATAAATTATTGTATAAAGAAGTGAAAAATTGCACAATTAATATTGGCAGTTACCTACTAAAGATGAATTTCAATTGAAAACATTTTCAGAGTCGGCGATGGGAGTAAAACTTGAAAGCCAGATCAATTATTCAGGATTAAACGATTTGATAGATACGTAAGTATATTAATATGCTTTGAAAATTTGTTTCGAGTTTCATAAAGAAATGATGCGAACTTATTTTCATAACCTAAAAATAAAAATCTATTGAATATTGATAGAACTGATTATGTTCTATCTAATCAAGCTACGTTGTGGTAAAACGCTGCAACATAATTTCAATAATAGTAATCGTTTCAATTACTCATTTATTTTTCTGATAATATTTTTATGAATTTCAACCAAATAGCGACCTTATCAATTCATTATCTGAATTTTGCTGAAACTACCGCATTTAAATTTTTATCCCATTTTGACGTTTAAAGACGACAATATTCAACCCATGGCAACCCAGGGTAAGTTGACGTTTATCCACTGAGTGAATTGAAATTTTTTCAATTCACTAGTGGAATAAAATGTTCAACACTCACTCTCTGGAATTTATTCTTTCTACACACAATGCACCTAAAACTAATTTAAACCATTTCAGGGCAACTGGTTAGCTAGGAAGACCACAGTTTGTTAGTCATGAGTAAAACTGCTCGTTGGCTATTTCAGTATACCAGTGTGTTTCGTGGGTTGTCTAACATAGCAAAATTTTACGTGTTCATCGAAGACAGACCGAAATAAGTCGAAGCGCGTATAACGTGCATTTGTTTACTATAGTTGGACACTACTTAGAGGATCTGCTGAAACTGTGTGAATTTGTTATTTTTATTTATGAATGGTTGAAAAACGGTTCCAAAGTTATTTACTTATATCTTACTTATGCATTTTCATGAATATATTGAACGTAAATGTTTCGTTTCTTTCGAAATTACTAATTTTGTTGGGGTCTCCTGAAGTAACCACTGGGCACTTACGTAATCGTGTTATCTTATTTTAGTTCTGAGGAAGCGAAATTGGAGTACCTACCTACTGAATAGAGTTGCCAATTTTCGAAAGGACCAACCCAGGAGATTTTTTTAAGGAGTTTAGTAGGGGGTTGAAGAAAATGTCAATCATTTATTTATTTTTAATTTATATATACCTACTCTGCTTCTACTATTTGACAGTTTTTTACCACAAAAGCATAATCATTAAAAATCGAAGTTTGATTAGTAGAGCGCGGTTGCGTATAATTTTGAAAAACTGGGGAAATTAGTCACCCCGGGAAGTCGGGAGGTTGACCATTATTACCGGAGTAATCCGGGAAATCCGGGAGGGTTGGGAACCCAATAACTGAATATTTAGAAAATCTTCATGCAGATGAGTTCTATGATTTGTGATAAATGTTCAGCTTGCAAAGTACAATTGTGTTTGAAACATGACAAAAACTGTTTCATGTTATATTACGCAAAATAGGTCAAATTGTTTGGTTATATGTTCCTACTGGTTATGTGGAGTGACCACATCCTGCAGGATAATCCTTATGTTTCTTTATCTTGAATTTTGTTTCATTTTCTTCGAGTATCTCTAATAAACCATTATCAAACCATACATAATATTTTTTCCACAAAAAAATAATTTGGGCCGGAAAGGGTTGAAGTAAGTTTATAATAATTTTATCAAAAATTCTACATTAACAGTCATGTCTATCATTAAGGTGAAAATAACAATTATTAAGATTTTGAAAATGAAAGTGAAAACCTGCACCTCCTCCAAAGGAAACACGCTCAGTCGTTATAGCACATGTGTTTGTGGACTTCTCAGGCCCTGCTGAAATATCCATTTCTGCATCAGAAACTCCGGTTTCTGTGACCCCACCAAGTATTTGTTCAGAAATATTTATTTTGTTTTGTAGTGAATCCTCAATATATCCTTCTGCAACAGAACTTGAGCGCCATCCACCATGTCTCTTCAAAACTGTCAAATCTGCCCCAGAATTTGCGAGTAGGGTTGCAAAAGAACGCCCTGTATATTGTTCAGCATCCGAAAGGACCAAATACTTTGCAGTAGTAGCGGGCATTTTCGAAGATGTATTCACACCTACAGGCTGGACAGTACATTTTTCATTTTTATAATTTAGAAATAGTCGCTTGTGATCAACTTTGCTTAACCTCAAGTTCCTATACTTGCGGAATCAATCAAGTGGAGCAACCTTATTACTACCATTGACCACAGTGAACACTCTTTTTTTATACGTTTTCGTATCTGGAATCTGAATAACCAATACGCTGCCCCCATCTTTCATGTCATCTACGGTCATAGTCACCAGCTCGCCGATTCTACACCCTCCAGCAACACCCATAATAAAAACTACCTTCATCAATAAATATTGCTCATCAGGAGCGGCATCTGAAAAGTATTTCAACTCCTCTCTTGTGAATGCCTTCGACTTCATTGCTACGTGAAATGTTGCTTCAAAAATGCGGTGACTTGGTAAAATCTGCCGATGTCTTTTTTTTCTTTCAGAGCCAAATTTTTTTTTAACTTGCGAATATGAAGACGACGACTTAACTTTTTTGGATCGTTCGGAAATATACGCCAAAATGATTTTTTCGTTGACACCTTCGGCTCTCTTATTATTTCTCCAGGTACAAAATGCCGTATATTCCTTTTCGTACAATATTTATGATTTCAATGGAATTACTGCTTCTGCTGCCTCATTTCCTTCTTCTATAATGCACTCAGGAACTATGTTTAACCTCGTCATCACCGCTCGACATTTTTTCGAAACAAAAATTCTTTTACGGTTCTATAATTTTCATTGACATCTGCAAACAATTAATTACATAGTGCCCTAGCCACCATCGATCGAGGGGAAATCTAGTTATGAATTTGAATTATACCTATATTTCCTCTAAAAAGCATTATTTGAATTTTCATCAAAATGGGATAAAATTTTGTATACAGCACGTGAGATAAAAATGTTTATTCACTCGAAGAAAATAACCCACTCGCCCTACGGGCTCTTAAACTTTCTTCTCATGAATAAACATTCATTTAACTCACTTGTTGTATAAATAACTATTCAACTAGTGATTTATCATACGTTTTGATTTTGAATTTGTTATTAGTTAATTAAACAATAAATATAAAATCCATAAATCTAGTAAACTAGAAGTTCACAAAGTGAAATACGGTTACAGCGAAATATATATTAACAGAACCTACTGTAAATTCAGCATAATAATTTACGAACATAAAAGTAGTATTGAATAGTATATAATAATTAATCATGCTAACCATTTATTAGAATTCATTTTCGATTTGGTATTTCGGAATTAGATTTCCTTGAATGAATGCTTCAAATATAACTTCTAAGTACTGATCAAAAAATTCAAATATTCTGTGATTATGCTTGAAGGCCAAATAAACCTCATCTTTTTAAAATTTGACCACAATTAAGACACATTCCATGATTACCTACCTCTACTTAATTTCTTTCTCCGTTCATACAGATGATTTTTGTTCAAAATGAATAATTTTTTAAGTAATTTTCAGTTTCGTTGCCCGAAGAAGCCTTTGAAGGAGCGAAACGTTACCTAACAAAGTAAAAATATGTTCACAATTCTCTCAGAAATAAGATTTTTCATTTAGTTTCTTATTGGATTTATATCAAGTAACGGCTTTTATTATTCAACCTACTGCTAATATTATTCTTTCTAATAATTTTCAGTGCTCTGAAGGTCATTTTTATCCGGGCTATAGATATATGGTATCGTTACGATTTCATTTTTAACATGACGAAAATGGCGAAACCCTTTGAAGATGCCGTATCAGGGATCCATCAGTTCACCAACAAAGAAAGTACCACTTGAGATTTCCAATCGGACATATAATAATCATTCTTTTTCCCCAACAGGTGGTCAAGAAAAAAAGTCAACAATTTCAGGGAAAGATGGAGAAGTTGAAAAAAGGCGAAGAAATAGACGAAGACGGTATACTTTTCATAATGTCTTTGATAATTTTTTTTTGTCAATTTTCGTCGAATCCTTATGCTTTTTTTAATCAATATTGAGTTAAATTATATATGATATCAGTTATGAGTCATGTTATATAGAAATTCCTATCGCTGTTCCAGAACACCGAAGATGATTTCAATAAAATCCAAACGTCGGCTAATTTTCACGATATTTGTTCAGCTCTAGCTAGCCGCATGTACGGCCACATTATACTTATTATGATATAAGGGATTGGCAAGATTAATACTGAAAAATTACAAAATTGTTATTTTCACGTAGTTGAATTTATCGATTCTGGAAGATCCTTTTACAAATGAATGAATTTCGTGTTTACTTACAATCTTTATTTAACTCTTCTTGTCCTAGAGCTACACGAAAAGAAAACTTTCTTGAACCTTCTACTGCAGCTTACTCACGAGGGCTCAAAAATGACCGAAGAAGAACTCAGACAAGAAGTTGACACGTTTACTGTTGCGGTAAGTGAATATGAATCGACTTTAATGTGGACCTAGAAACGAAATTAATTAACACCCCTACGAGTTCAGGTATTATATTTTCGTTACTTGTAATACCAACTACTTGAACATTTTATTTCATATGACAACTTATGAACGATACTTCTGTCTTACGTAAAAGGCTCCAAATCAGATTCCTGAGAACTGAGTCATATTGAAATATGTAAATCTTACATGTTTTGAAGGACCCACGAATTGCCGAAGCGCCTTTCGACTGCTGCTAATTCGTATGTTTCTTAGGGCAGTGATACCACAGCATCGACCCTCTGCTTCTGTTTCACCATGCTGGGCATGCATCCAGAATTACAGGCAAACTTTAATTGTCCTACGTTTCCGGTGTAATGGCGGTTTTATTCACAGGAGAAAATTCGTAAAGAAGTACTCGACGTTCTCGGCGAAGACAGGGATGTCACCCCTGAAGATATGTCACGACTGGAACTACTGGAAAGATTCATCAAAGAAACCCTTCGCATATTCCCGGTTGGTGCTCTAGTGATTAGAGTTACCGACAAGGATTTAGACCTTGGTGAGTTTCTAAAGAGCAGACATTTTTCATCCGAGAATTTTTATTTATTCAGTATTTTCTATGCCTACTTCTCATCAGTGGCGTAGATAGCTTTTTGCGATGGGGGCGGGATATGAGTTAGTATGAAATTCCATAAGTTTTTCCACCAAAGTTCTATTTTTGTTGATAAAAATAATCTTTCATATAGTACAAAATAAGTAGAAAAATTGAATTAAGTTGTGAAAAATTGAAATAAATTGAATAGGAAAAAATTAATTAAAAATTAGTAAAAAATCGAATTATATTAAATTGGATATATACATATTTGAACATATTTTTGGGAAAATTCGAGCAGAAATTTGAGGTTTCGGTGTTTTTTCGACAATTCATTCATGACTTCTAGGCTAGTCGGTTGAGATAATCAATCGACAATAATCCCAAAACCTTTCAAACTTCAATATAGGGTCGGAAAAGATATAAAAACAAACTATGAAATTTTGCAACCTTTTCCGAGGTCCAGAACATTGTTAAAAATGCAATAAATGATTATTTGCTGAATTCTTGCGAGAAAAATTCCAAAAGTTCTGCAAACTTGGAGTCGTGACAAATATAATATTTCATGTCGAGTATCAAATTTGCAACCAATTTAACGGAACAATTTTTTTATTTGAAGTTAACGTTTTTCTTTGATAAACTGAAAAAAAAATTCCTTAAGTTCTGAAAACTTGACAGATGCTTCGAAAAAATATACCGAATATTGTATGGTTGTATAAATTTGCAACCTTTTACGTTGACCGGAACAGGTTTATTTACAATTTTTTTAAATCGTGGTCTTTGTTCGGGCAAGATGGTCCCGAAAATATTACAAAAGTTTTGAAACTTGGTTGCAAATCTAGAAAACATTTATTCTGATGTATTTGCAAATTTGCAACCTTGTACGAGGTCCGGAACTTCATGCAATAAATTGGCAAAAATAAGATTTTTGGATTTTTATATATTTGCAAATACAAGATTTTTACAAGACTGCAAATTTGCACGTTTGCAGAACTGTTGGAATTTTTTTTTGGTCAGTTTATCAAAGTAAAACGTTAATTTTGAATTAAAAAAATTCCGTACTCTTAAATTGATTGCAAATTTGATACTATTTAACAAGTTTGCAGAACTTTTGGAATTTTGTTCAACAGCATAAAGCCAAATTCAATGTTAATGCAATTTTAACAATGTTCCGGACTCCGGAAAATGTTGGAAAATGATGAATTTGTTATGTAGCATTCACTTGACCAAAGTTTAATAACTTTTGGAATTACTGTTAAATTTTTATTTTCAATGTCTTAACTGACTGGACTCTTCGTCAACTGTGATTCCAATGTCATGATGAATTCCCAGAGCAGCCAAACCATAACAAAAAATGGGACAAACATGAGTTTTTAATTTGCAATGAATTCTATATAGTCAGAAGGATCATTACAAACTCACTTTTTTTATCGTGCTCCTTTGAATCGTTTTTATTCTCTCCAAACCTCGATACCGGCAACGAAGCTAATATTGATATTTGGAAAAAAAATTTCTAGGAAATCCTGCAGCTCTTTCAATGGTTTTCAGGCCTAACATCGCCTCTACGAATTAAATATTTTTTCCAAACTTTCAACTCGACGAGAAAAGCAGGCGTGGCCGTAAGAAATCTTTGATAAAACTCGGCTGTTTTGATGAATTTATCCGCCGCTTTGTCAATTTCGTATAATATAAATCATGCTTGAAAAAAACCGAAAATCCTTCGAATATAAGTAATATATTCTCATGATTAGTAAATCTTTCTTCAAGATACATGATGTAGAAGTCCAGGAATGGATTGAACACCATCACGAAACTTTTACTGACTCGACAAATTTTATTAACTTCAAAATATTAAGGAGTAAATAAATTGACAATCAAAGCCAAGATTTAGTCCTATTTTTTAAGAAGCTCATATCTTGATACTCTATATTAACAAATATTCTAAATATTGAATATTTATTAAAAATCTTCTATGCGTAGAAGTTACGCTCCTCGAATGTAAACGGGAAGTTTAATAGGTCACTAGAACCAGAAAACGTGTTTAAAAGAACTCAAACTTGATGAAATTTTAATTACGAACTAAGAACTGAACCGAAACCTCCTCGCACTTTTTCTCTTTCTAATTTTTATACTACACTATTAAAAAAACTGCTCGAGCTTTAGATATAATACCACAAAAGTAAGAGCAATTTTGTTTAATATTGTAGTATAAAGTTTAGAAAAAGAAGAAGTGCGAAAAGGTTTTGGTTGGCTTCTTCGTTTCGAAATAAAAATTGTCCATTAGAGACATTTGAACTTTTTTAAAAAGGTGTTTTGCTCATCGTGACCGATTAAACTTGCTTATTAAACATTGAATGAAATATGCTCAAAACTACTAATTACTTAACCCAAAATTAGAAAAACGGTTAAATTTCATGATTTTTTATAATATTCAACTTATGAGTATTATTACTTTACATGTGCCCGTTGTGTTCATAATTATAGCGAGCGTTTTTTTCGTGGCTCCTAATTGGTCGTCCCGATCGAAGCGCGGAAATTATACAATACTCAATTGCACCGCCGTCACAAAAACCTATTTAGATAATTTTATATAATCGCATATACATAATGCCCAAAGAGGTGGTAGTGCTTAGTAATTTTCATGTTTACTTAAGTACGTAGATACGAAGACTTTAATTCAATTCTATCATCATTTTCGTAGGCTCATGGGAGGGGGAATGATCCTCTTGATCCCCCCTATCTACGCCACTGCTTATCATCATGATTATACAGAGTAACATAATACATTAAACTTTGCAAAAAATAAGTTGAAGTAAATTCGTAATTAAATATATATATATATATATATATATATATATATATATATATATATATATATATATATATATATATATATATATATATATATATATATATATATATATATATATATATATATATATATATATAATATATATATATATTATATACATATATATATATAAATATTTATATGTATATATATACAAATATATATAAATATATATATATATATATATATTAAATATTTATATGTATATATATATATATTATATATATATATATATTATATATATATATATATATATATTATATATATATATATATATTATATATATATATATATATATATATAAATATATATATAAGCTGGAATGCATTGGAAGTGGTATATCCAAAAAAAAAAAAAAAACAATCACACGGGATGTTCCAAAAAAATCAAATTCAGGAAGAAAAAGATATAGAAATCCAGGTCTGTGGAAACGAAATTTAAGTGAAGAAAAAAGAAATAAAGGAGAAGAATATATAAATGTACAAGGCAAAGTGGTAGAGCAACAAAAAATGCGACATCCATGTACTGAAAAATGCAGAAAGAAATGCTCTACAAAAATTAATGAAGCTCAACGAAACAAAATTTTTAGCAAATTTTGGAAAACGGGTGATTATAATAAGCAGTCAACATTTATTGGAAAGTTCGTTAAATTATTGCCAAAAAAACGTCAAGTGATTTAAGAAAATGGAGAAACATCCAGAAGGAATGTAACATTAAGTTATAATTTGCCAAATAATTCACCTGATCACACTGAAGTCAACGTTTGCAAAAGTATGTTTCTCAATACATTAGGAATAACTGATATGTGGGTTATGACGTGTGTTAGAAAGCTTAATGTTTCTGAGACGGGGATGGTAACCCCAGATAAGCGAGGTTGTCAGGAAAAAAGAGGTAATTTGATACCGGCTCTTGTGAAAAATTCCGTAAGGGAGCATATCAAGTCTTTTCCTTGTGTAGATTCTCATCACTGCAGAGCAAGATCGAGCAAACAATATTTAGAAGAAGGACTCAGTATATCAAAAATGTTCAGACTATATACTGAATTTGTCGAAGAGAATAAAATAACTAGGATTGCTAGTGGAAGGCAATATAGAGAAATTTTTAACAGAGAATTCAATTTGAGTTTTTTTGTCCCTAAAAAAGATTTGTGTGACATATGTTTCACGTACAATATTAAATTGGAAAAAACTGCTGATGATGAAGAAAATCAACAACAGCACTTGTTGCAAAAGGAAGCATCCCGTAGATTAAAAGAAGATGATAAGAAGAAATCAGAAACAATCGCTAGCCTCGCAGTTCCCTGTTTTGACTTACAAAAGGTAATTTCAATTCCTCAATGTGAAGTGTCATCCTTCTACTATAAATGTAAACTATTACTTTATAACTTCACCATATTTGATTTGCATCATAAACAAGGGTATTGTTACATATGGACCGAACAAATTGCAAAAAGAGGGTCTATTGAGATAGCTGTTGTGTGTTTGATTACATCAAACAAAAAGTTTCCGAAAACAAAAAAACTATTTGCCTTTATTCTTATAATTGTATCGGACAAAATAAAAATAAATATATCATTTCAATGTATAGCTATGTTGCAAAAAAATTTAATGTTGACATTGAACATAGATTTTTAGAACAGGGACATACACAAAATGAAAATGATAGCATTCATGCCTTAATAGAAAAAAACAAAAAAAGAAAAGAAATATATACTCCAGATCAGTTTGTAATGCTAGTCAAAATGTGCAAAGTACATGGAAAACCTTATATTGTGAAAGAGATAACTCAAACTGATGTATTTGATTTCAAAGCACTATCTTTAGAATTTAAAAATTTTCAAATAGATTCAGAAAATAAAAAGGTTAAATGGAATTCTATAAAAGAAATAAAAATTCAAAGTAATAATCCTGATATAGTACAAGTCAAATATGATCTTACATCTGAAAAATTTGTGTTGATTAATTTAAATGCTCCAACACGCAGAAAGAAATCTAATTCCTCTTTCCTTGATAACATGGAACTATTTTTGGCGTACCACAGTTTATTGCCATTACAGAAAAAAAAATATGACCACTTAATGTTTTTGAGCAAGAAGGTGCCTCAAATTTATAGGCCATTTCATGATAGTTTAACGTTTTCAACTCAGTCTTCAGACAATGAAGAAACTTCTGACTAAATGCTATTTATTATTAATATATTATTATTATACATACTATATGTTTTGTGATACTGAAGAATAAATATTTTCTTTGTTGCATTTTTATTCGTTGTTTTTGAACAAAATTTCATAGGTTACTACATACCTATGTCAAAGTGAGAAACTTACTCCTTTATTTTGTAACGATTGTGATATTATAAAAGGTGGATTTAAATACTCAAATAAAATAAAAATAAGAATCAACCTTGGAAATCAGCTAGTGGAAAAATGAGCAAACAAAAAATTAGCCCATAGAAAGATTATTTTTTATTTTATTTGTCTTTATAAACCCGGCTTAAAAACTACCTTATTTAACATTTTCATATTTTCCATTATCTTACTACCCATTCCATCTTGTAAAGTAACTTACAATGATAATAATTTATTTTCAAACACCTTTTCAAATTCGTAAATGATACATTAATTTATTACGGTATATATACAAACAACATAATTGTATATGGAGTTACAATGGTATTGCCTAAAAATCCTCCTTTAAAAGACACATTGTAACTGCATAAAATAAGCAAAGGGCAATTTCTGCAAAAATAAACCTACGTATAATTTAAAAATTTGAGGTTTATTAATGCCAAAAGTTTATATACATTGCGTAAAATGTGTATGAGCATTAAGAAATTATTGGTTAAAAACCACTCAAAATTAAAAATGGCTCCTACTTAAAATTTGTTTTTTTCAGTTACAATGTTATTAATTGCGTGTATCGATATATATATATATATATATATATATATATATATATATATATATATATATATATATATATTATTTGTATATATATATATATATATATATATATATATATATATATATATATATATATATATATATATATATATATATATATATATTATATATATATATATATATATATATATATATATATATATATATATATATATATTATATATATATATATATATATATATATATATATATATATATATATATATATATATATATATATATATATATATATATATATATAATCTCTTGATAATTATTAGCAATAACAGGCTGGTTGAATCTTAAAAAACTCGATTTTATTAAAAAGTTGACGTTTCACTACGATATTCGTAATTGAAATTTCTTTGACATTTATTGATTTGAAAAAATTGAAAAGACAAGGCTGCTTTGTCTTGCTAATTATTTATTATATGCTATTCAGTCTAATATTAACATTCAAAATTGTTATCATTAGATGGTAAGGGAAACCAAAGAAGCCTTTACCTACGTAATGTTTGAAAATAAAAATAATAGGGTACTATTTATCTAACAACAGAGAAATTAGTCATGGGAAAACATTAAAGATGTGGAGTAAAATTATCGGTATAGCACGTTTATATGGAAGCAGCCGTTGACACGTGTTTCGGACTCTTTGGTCCTCATCAGAACGGCGTAGCAAAGTATTGGATTGAAAATTTGAAGATGAAAATAGTACAACAAACAAAATCCTCTGATACGGAAGAAAATCATCCTCATTGTGGTTTATTTTTTATTTTCAAACATTACGTAGGTAAAGGCTTCTTTGGTTTCCCTTACCATCTGATGATAACAATTTTGAATGTTAATATTAGACTGAATAGCATATAATAAATAATTAGCAAGACAAAGCAGCCTTGTCTTTTCAATTTTTTCAAATCAATAAATGTCAAAGAAATTTCAATTACGAATATCGTAGTGAAACGTCAACTTTTTAATAAAATCGAGTTTTTTAAGATTCAACTAGCCTGTTATTGCTAATAATTATCAAGAGATTAAAAATAGATCACAGGCAACAACAATTCGAATAAATAATTAAATATTGCAAGCTGAAAATATGGCAATGACCCCAAACTTAAGCTGAGAGTTTCAAAATTGTTCTAAACTGTAAGTACCTTTTTTTTAAAAGATTTGAAATTCTAAATAAATAAAAAATCGGCTACTTCCATATAAACGAACTATACCGATAATTTTGCTCTACCTATTTAATATTTTCCCGCGACTAATTTCTTTGTTATTGTTTATTTACTCGTTCTTAGTTCTCGCGGATAGCATTAATCGCCTCCGTGGCAAAGTTTGACCAAATCTCCCATACCGGAGAGTTCAAACAATAAACCACAATGAGGGTGATTGTCTTCCGTATCAGAGGATTTTGTTTGTTGTACTATTTTCATCTTATTGTTTATTTACTCGTTCTTAGTTCTCGCGGATAGCATTAATCGCCTCCGTGGCAAAGTTTGACCAAATCTCCCATACCGGAGAGTTCAAACAATAAACCACAATGAGGGTGATTGTCTTCCGTATCAGAGGATTTTGTTTGTTGTACTATTTTCATCTTCAAATTTTCAATCCAATACTTTGCCACGCCGTTCTGATGAGGACCAAAGAGTCCGAAACACGTGTCAATGGCTGCTTCCATATAAACGTGCTATACCGATAATTTTACTCCACATCTTTAATGTTTTCCCATGACTAATTTCTCTGTTGTTAGATAAATAGTACCCTATTATTTTTATTTTCAAACATTACGTAGGTAAAGGCTTCTTTGGTTTCCCTTACCATCTAATGATAACAATTTTGAATGTTAATATTAGACTGAATAGCATATAATAAATAATTAGCAAGACAAAGCAGCCTTGTCTTTTCAATTTTTTCAAATCAATAAATGTCAAAGAAATTTCAATTACAAATATCGTAGTGAAACGTCAACTTTTTAATAAAATCGAGTTTTTTAAGATTCAACCAGCCTGTTATTGCTAATAATTATCAAGAGATCAAAAATAGATCACAGGCAACAACAATTCGAATAAATATATATATATATATATATATATATATATATATATATATATATATATATATATATATATATATATATATATATATATATATATATATATATATATATATATATATATATATATATATATATTATATATATATATATATATATATATATATATATATATATATATATATATATATATATATATATATATATATATATATATATATATATATATATATATGTATATATATATATATATATATATATATATATATATATATATATATATATATATATATATTTATTTATTTATTTGAATTGTTGTTGCCTGTGAACTATTTTTAACTTTTTGATAATTATTAGCAATAACAGGCTTGGTGGTACTATGTTTCATCAAAATTTTTCGGCTGTGGCCGTTCTCTGTTATTTATTACGTGCTATTCAGTCCAATATTAACATTAAAATCTGTTATTATCAGATGGTAAGGGAAACCACAGAAACCTTTACCCACGTAATGTTCGAAATATGCTCAAATTATTTTGATTTTGAAAAGTCAAAGAATAGGGTACTATTTTTTTTTCAAACATTTTTTATAAGGCTGTGGCCGTCTTCAGTTACTAATTACGTGCTATTTAGTCCAATATCAACAGTTATGTTTGTTGATATTAGATGGAAAGGGAACCACAAAAACCTTCACTCACGTAGAATTTTCAATTTTTCTAAAAAGAAAGTATAGTTTAGATGTGATCTCCAAAATTACGAGTAATGTCTTCCAACAATCAAATATTTTACACCTATTTTGTACATTACGTCGGTGAAGGTTTCTGTGGTTCCCTTTCCATCTAATATCAACAACTTTTTAATAAAATCGAGTTTTTTTGAGATTCATCAAGCCTGTTATTGCTAATAATTATCAAAAAGTTATATATAGGTATATATATATATATATATATATATATATATATATATATATATACATATATATAATATATATATATATATATATATATATATATATATATATATATATATATATATATATATATATATATATATATATATATATATATATATATATATATATATAGATATATATATATATATATATATATATATATATATATATATATATATATATATATATATATATATATATAAATATATATATATATATTAAGATGCTACACAAAACACAAAAGGAATATCGGAGGAAAGGTTTGATTCGTTTTGTTTTGCACGCATTTGAGCACACTCATAGTATTTCACAATTACGATGTTTTTTTATATAAAATTTATATAAATTCCAAACTTCTTCGATATCAGATTATTACTTGAATGTTTATTGTTGTAAGTAACACATTCAGTTTCAATGAGATGGCATAAATTTTTAAGGAGAACATCAAATCCCGGCAGGATGTTCGATGATTCTAGCTATAATAGGCGTTCAGAGAAACCCGAAGATCTGGAAAGATCCCTTGAAATTTGATCCAGATAGATTTTTACCGGATGAGGTGGCGAAAAGACATCCTTATAGCTATGTTCCCTTCTCAGGTGGACCGAGAAACTGCATAGGTAATATTCATTAAGTTTCGCAGATAAAACGAAGAAAATATATATAGTTATAAGTATTAACGCATTTTTCCCTGAACTAATAGATTGAGATTATAAAATTTGTAGTAAGATTCTAGGTAGTCTATTTGAGTATTGCCTAGTCGAAGTGATATATTCCGTAAGATCTCCCAATGGAGATCTTACATGGGACATCAAAATCCAAACAGAATCGCTCTTCTCGGGAAGCGACTTTACCGTTTATTGTTACTCTGGTGTTCGAGGTGACCAATCCATCATTTTTGTCGTAGATCTTTATTAATAGGAGGGTTCTTAACTAACTGCGGATCTAGCTAAACTTCACCGAAAAAGACCTGTCCCTTGCGATATAAAGCTACGCATTGACATATGACTTGTTGAACTTTTTCTGATTGCACACTATGCAGTTCAGCCCTCCTGCATACTATGAGCTCATTTTGTACAGCTGAGGATCAACAGCCTTTTTGTGAATTTCCTATTAGGTCTTCCAATGAAAGTCCTACTCTGACAGAGACATTTTTTTTGGCCAGTAGTCTATGTGTCTTTTCTTAACCCAGATTTGGACTCAGGTTTGTCCTGGTACCAAGAATAGTTCAACCTTACTGTGTTCTGTCAGTCTCTCTTATTCGTTTCGACAATCCCAGCTGTTAGTTTCCTTCTGCGCTGTAAGTGACTTCAGGGCAGCTTGGCTGTCTGAACATATATAACTATGTTGCCCAGAGTAAGCCTTTCTGTAGTTTTCTCTTACATATTCTAGGATTGCAAAGATTTTCTCTTGAAGGACAGTTGATTTTGATTCCAATGAAAGGTGTATATATCTCCTTGATCGTTTTCCTAAAATTCCGACACCGCTATCTTCAAAATTTTCATTTAATCCATTTGTGTATTAAACCATCCTTGTATGGGTAGTAATGAGTTATGTGCCAACGTAAATGATACAGGTGCTTGGGAGACATTTGGTCTGATCTCATCTATGAGACTCGTGATTCCAAAGTTCCTAGGATTCTCTTATGACTCACTGATGCTATTTTATTCATTCGCATATATCACTAAGTGAAGGAGAGAAAGGTGTGAAAGGGTTTCCATCGTTGATGAAGGAGTCAACTTAATTGCTCCTGTTATGCTGAAAGAAGCCAGCCTTTTTATATTACATTGTCTGAACATTAATGTTTTCTGCAGTACCTTGGGCTACCCTAATAGTCTAATCCTCTATTTTATCGCCCTAGATTTTTGTATTTCATCAAATCGACGAATTCAAGGTCCGAGCCAATGTAATTTCTTCGTTAGGGTGAATTAAATCATTACTGTCTTCTGGTGACCGATGTTGAGTATCTCTTCATTGACCCAGTTTTCAATGAATTTCAGAATCATCATCATTCGATTCTTTATATTTGTCGTAAATTTTCCATGTACTAGGATGACCATTACATCAGCGCATCCTTGAACTGTAAAGCCTTGCTGACTAAGTGTTCGTAATAGCTCATACATAAAATGTTTTGATATCATAATAGATAGAACTCCCTCTTGCGAAAAACCTCCTGCCACCCGAGATACCACAGTCGTACCTATACAGTTCAGTAAATACGATTCTGCACTTGAGCATAAAAATTATCTATCTGTAGCATGTATTTCCCTGTTTTGTATTACTGGTTATTGAAACTATCGATGAAAATGTGGTTTTTGTCAAATTCCCTCTGAATATTCAACAGAACGCCCTTTTCTTCCATCGTTTCCTCTGCCAGTCTTATTTCCTGGTAGAGTGATGTTTCTGCTGATCTGCCTGTTGTATAGGCATGTTGGTCTCAATTGAAAATTCTTAACCCCTTTATTTGATCTTATAAATACCTATTCAAAAGTTTTTCAATAGTCTTTAATACGAATGAAGGGCCTAAAGGCTTCTGCCATCTTATGTTCTAGGCTTCTATGCTTTGGTATGAAATCTACTCTGGTCAGCCGCCACAATTTAGAAATGTAGCCTAGAGCTGAGCTTGCTTTTAGGAGTAAATATATTTTGCTCACTAGAAGGTCTGATATTTGAATTGAAGAAGAATAACCAAAACTAAATGAATAATTGAAACTGACAAAAAATCAGAAACATGAACATCTGCTTTGTTTATATTTTCAAATTTTATATGCACTAAATGGCCACTAACAATTGTGTAATTAAACAAATATTATTAGTAAATTTCATCTACCTTAATAAACATCTTCTCAGACTTTTTAATAATTCAAAATTTTTTCAATATTCAAGGTTACAAATATGCAATGATGACGATGAAAACCACCCTCGCTATGGTCTTAAGAAAATTCGACGTGAAGACAGAATATACGACTATAGAGGAGATCAGGTTGAGAATAAACATCGTTCTGAAGCCTTCCGATGGTTACAAAGTTTCTGTAATGCTGAGACAATAAAACAATAACGATTGTTTTGTCAGGACTTGATGTTTCCATTGTAATAAAAAAACCATAAAAAACTGCAGACAAATATATATATATATATATATATATATATATATATATATATATATATATATATATATATATATATATATATATATATATATATATATATATATATATATATATATATATATATATATATATATATATATATATATATATATATATATATATATATATATATATATATATATATATCAGGGGCGGCTACTCGAAGGCGGCTAAGGAGGCTGAGTCTCCTCCTCAATAATATTCCGTGTATCACTAATATATTATATTGATAAGTCAGCATTCAGCATATTCAAATTAATCAAAATCATATTATTTTATGCACCTACCTTCCTTTCAACCTACATTTTATAATATAATTTATTAATTACGATAGAAGGTATTTACATTTACTGCATTTCATTCATTTCAAGATTTGTAGCAACGCCGCAGAGGCTTAAAAAGGTATATTTTAACCTTCATTATGCCTGCCACAGAAAAGCAAACAACGGTGCGAATATTGCGCATGAATACTTCATTGCAATATAAAAGGAAAACACATGTAAATGGCAACACTGATGGAACCTAAGTCTCACACAATGTCGACCAATCGCAACTATAGGCTTTCGGGTAAAATCGAGTGAATTCGTTGGACATAGACCGTTGTGACTTGTCGTGGACGAAAATAGTTTGTTTTTGTGTTAATTTGGCGTATTGTTCTTAAAATGAGTTCGGTTACTGAAGTTAATTTTAAAAATTTCAATGGTGACTTGTTATCCCATAACTTTAGTGCACTAAGTTAAGACGATAAAGTTTCAATAAAAAAATTGCGACCTACCCCGGAATTAAACAATTTGGTGCAGCGTAGCAGAATCGCAGTTTTAATATCAGAAATTATGAGAGACATCCGTAGCTTACCGGATCACAGGTAAAAAATAAATTATTTTGCTGGCAGTGTTTGCTTTTTACTAGGGAAAATGTCTCTGTTTGGCACTGGCATCTATGCAGGAATTATGGTAATTATCGATAATACAACAGACTGGCCCGATTTTCTCGAAATTTCGGATTATAGCTTATTTTGGCCTGAAAAAGCCGAATATTAAGCCATATTTTGTGGCTGGGTCATCTTTTTTTTTCAAAAACTTGAGCTGGCCTGACTTTTTCTAACCTTACTAACCTAACGTCCGAGTTCATAAAAGTATGAAATTAATGAAATATATGAATTTTATTATCGAAAAGACAATGTTTTTATTATATCTATAAAAAAATAGATGTCTATACCAAAGAATTTATTAAAATTTTTTTGTTTAGGTCTAAATGTATATTTTATTATTCAATTTTATTGTTATTTTATTAAGTTTTGTTTGACTTTTATGACAAGAATTTTATTTCAATCTTATATATATATATATATATATATATATATATATATATATATATATATATATATATATATATATATATATATATATATATATATATATATATATATATATATATATATATATATATATATATATATATATATATATATATATATATATATTATATATATATATATATATATATATATATATATATATATATATATATATATATATATATATATATATATATAT
This sequence comes from Cynegetis impunctata, assembly GCA_030704885.1. NCBI lineage: Eukaryota > Metazoa > Arthropoda > Insecta > Coleoptera > Coccinellidae > Cynegetis > Cynegetis impunctata. The sequence goes on along the minus strand of JARQZK010002362.1, from coordinate 53,466 downwards.
ATATATATATATATATATATATATATATATATATATATATATATATATATATATCTATATTCATTTTAAACAGAAAAAGTCACCAAAAGTATAATCCTAACCGTAATACTAAACTGAATTTTCAAAGTGTTCACCTTTAACATCAATTTCAACACTTACTGAGAAAATTTTATGGTTTACAGCATTACATTGATGTTAACGATGAACACTTTGAACATTTACTTTAATGTTACGGTAAGAATTATACTTTTGGTGATTATTTTGTTCAAAGTAAATTATTTATTAAAATTTATTATTATTTAGGATTTTTTGGCATATTGAACGTTTGTTGCGTCCACATAAAAGGTTGATAATTATAGGTTACAATAAATATTACAATATAACTCTGTTATAAAATGCAGAGAGTAAATGAAAGGTTTCAGTTTGCGTCCAGCCTGTATAGAAAATAATGGAAACTTAATAGAACACGGAGATATTGCATCACAAAGCAAAACTCTGCAAAATAAAATTGTTTTCTTCAACGTACAACAAGCTACATAGCGTTGATTTACCTACGATTTTCACATAAAGGTGTCCATACCTTTTGAATGACTCTGTATAACATAGCAAAACCTTATATCAAAAGCTTCAAAAAAAATGTGAGCAATCCGAATTCGGTATAACATACAGAGGTTCTCATTTAAAAAAATCATATATTTAGTTTGTAACGAAGAAATGCAACACTCTGTATAGTTCGAGATAATTTCAAAATATGGACCTTAAAGACATCTACTATTTTTGTCAATAAAATTTTTTGATATCTCCTAAAATAACCAATATACCGAAGTTTGTCGTAAGATTCGTACACCTTATTTATATATAAAATGTTGTACAATGCAAAGAACTCACCGTCATTCTAGGAGTTGTGTGATTCTTGTTCAATTTGATTCTCCATACCTCAATAAATCAATCCTTTTCTTTTCTTCAAAATGAGATTCTCTCAATACAAAATATTTGTTTGGCTTCGGAAACCGATGAAACCTAATACTTGCATTTGTATATGCTTTAGAATTACACAACACTCTCTAGACTTGCTGATTCTACGTTTTGCAAAATTGACAATTTCCGTTATCTACCTTTTGCAACCTTATCTGTACGAAATCAAGAACTTGACATGCAATTACATATGTTGACGTTGGATAAAAAACTTCATCCATCTGGCCGCCAGAGTTCGCCAGCTGACATGTCAGATCCCAAAAAAAAAAAAAAAAAAAATATATATATATATATATATATATATATATATATATATATATATATATATATATATATATATATATATATATATATATATATATATATATATATATATATATATATATAACAATTTTAGTTTCGAGCGAAAGTGTGAAGCTTTATGAAGGTGAAAATCTACTCCAGCGAAAATGTAGGCTGAAAAGATCCAAATTCATAAAACAATGTGGGAAAAATGAAGAGAATTCGAGGCCTGGTATCGTGAACTTTACTGCTTTTTGCTTATCTATTTTGATTTGATTTACTTTGAAGTGTAATATACCTAGTCTGAATCAACTGTATTTGTTTAAGTGATATGAAAATATTATTTCAAGCTTTTCTATGCAGGAAGTTTATAATCGGCCAGACATGATGGGCAATTATCAATAAACATATTTCAAAACTTTTAATTGATGACTCTTTATCATACTCCGCAAATTAATTATTTCTGAAAAACTTTGGGCATAATATATTCGAAATTTCACGAAAAACATTTATTTGGTAGTATACATGGATTCAATGAGAAATCATAATGTTTCATATAATCAAATGTGGTTTTCATAATAAAACACCATCAACCATAATGAAACTCAAGTTGTATTAATAATAATGGATATACAGAGAAAAACTTTTTCATTCCGTGTGTATTTTTCTTATAACTAACTTCAATCTGATAAGCATCATATGCATAAATTTGTTACTCCATCATTACACTTAATCTTCCATTAATTTGTCATCTTCTGAGATCTGAAAAGACGTATTTATCGTACCACATATCAGTGTAAAAATTTCCTTTAATAATACCAATAAATTTCTAGGCAACACAGATCCAACAATTTCAAATGTTTTGGCTGCAGCATCTGGTATTTTCATTAATAAAGGAAACTAATCTAAGTTTTTATCATAGAGCTTAATTACCTGGTAGAATGTGATTTTTTTTTGTACAATGCAAAGAACACACCGTCATTCTAGGAGTTGTGTGATTCTTGTTCAAATTGATTCTCCATACCTTCAATAAATCAATCTGTTCCTTTTCTTCAAAATGATTTTCTCTCAATACAAAATATTTGTTTGGCTTCGGAAACCGATGAAAGCTAACACTTGCATTTGTATATGCATAAGAATTACAATTTTTCACGCCACAACACTCTCTAGACTTGCTGATTCTACGTTTTGCAAAATTAACACTTTCCATATTTCCAACGTCAACATGTAATTGCATGTCACGTTTTAGATTTCTTACAAATAAGGTCGCGAAAGAAAAACTTCATCCATCTGGCCGCCAGAGTTCGCCAGCTGACATGTCAGATCCCAAAAGAGAATTACGAATGCTCCTTTACTACTTCTTTGTTGAAGCAGAGTGAGAACCCAATATTTTGCTTTGCAACGACGTTCGTTTCGTTTTTTAGAACAAAAATTTGCCAAATGGCTACAGCTACTACTGCGGACACTTTTATGACGACTAGCGATCAACAAACCGCGATGGCCTCCGCAAGAGCAAAGGCGGTTGGCGGCTCGTACGTTGTCACCTTAAGTTCAAATCCACACATTTTCGACACACAGCCGCATGACGGCCGTACTACGAGAGCGGTCGGTAGTTTGTTAGTTGGTTTCACGAAGTTGAGAGTCTCAAAAAACTGAAATGTTCGCCAGCTTCAGTAACATCGAATTGGCAACAATAGCCGATGAAGAAAATGACAAAAATAGGCCAGAACGACGAAAAATGTGGGCATACAACACTTGGAAAGAAAGATATGATGAACGCGAATTCTGTACGTTGCTTCCTCATCATACCTCAACAGCATTCATTTCTCTCCACTCCACTTATTTAATGGATTGGTAGTTTTCGAAGTTTTAGATTATTAAAGAGGCATATTCTTAGTTAGTTCTTAGTGGGTTACCAAATTTGAAAGTTTGTTTGTATAGATGTTTTTACAATGTTTTGTCGTTCTTATTACGAGGGACTTCCATGTATATACCTGACGAGTAATGCACTGATGATGGCCTAATAGCCGAAAGCGCTTTGCAAATTTAATAAAGTAATTTTTTACACGAAGTACAAAAATTTTTTCTTCATTAATATTGACGTGTACACAGCTTGCTTAAGATCATCATATAAGTTTTTATTTTTCTTATACCTAATAGTTATTAAATGCATGTCTGTTAGCTTATATTGAGTAATATTTTTTTGAAGAAAACTTTTCATTCTACCCTATATAAATGGAAGTGATGTTTTTGTTTATTGCGCCGAACGATCTATTGAGGTGATATTTGTCTTGACTTGCCATAAAAAAAGAATATTATCTAAATACAGGGCTAATACTTAGAATATTATACAAGTATTATATATTTTTCAAAAGCGCAAAGTATTTGTGTTTTGAATAAGGAAAAATATACAGAGTGTTCTATTTAAAAAATTATAACATTGGGTTATATCTAAACAATGACAGTTCATTTCAAAAATCTGACTACGCTACTAGATTCTACGTAAAAAAGTGCATAAAAGACAGTTTTTACTTTTCATATAAGTTAAAAGACAGCTGTGATACAGGAGGGTGGCCAAAATGCAATATTTTCAACTTCGCCCTGTATCTCAAAAACGAAGCAAGCTATGAAAATTTTGTTTGCGGTATCGTGAGATTCACAAGAAAGTAGCCAACGTTCGCGAAAACCGGAAATCTATATCTTCAAAAATAAGCGAGTTACCCCGTAAAGACAACGAAAATTGGACAGCCTGTACAATGGTTTATATAATTTTGAGATAAACGTCAGGATGTATTCGAGCATTTGGAAATAATCGCGCTGTTATAACTCATTTCCAACATGCTAATAATCCCTGAAACTTAGAGATGATTTTAATCAGCACTTCCAAAGAAAAATATATCAACTAACTCATTAGGTATCTTCCAGAATCCAGAATGATGAATGAAACTCTTAATAAACATATTCTTACGTGTTTCGATCACGAACAGGAAGATGTTATGAATTGGCAACATTGCTGGAAGTAAGATTACCTGGAAATAGAGTATATGGAAGTCAAATGGTTAATTAAGTTGTACTAAAATATACGGATGTCAAACCATCCGCTGGATATAACTAGAAGTCAGAATGTACGGAAAGAGGTTTCCTTAATATACACCAATATACACGGGGATGCAAGCCTATACCGTTTGAGAAATGATGCCGCTTTGTTCGTGGGATATATATATATATATATATATATATATATATATATATATATATATATATAAATATATATATATATATATATATATATATATATATATATATATATATATATATATATATATATATATATATATATATATATATATATATATATATATATATATATATATTTATATTTTTATATATAGTCACTTTTTCCGGTATACATTTGTGAATATTTTAGATATTTTTGATTTCTAAATGTTTTCCCATGTAGTCACACGTGTTTCTTGCTTCATTATATTCATTTATATTATCTTGTTTGTTTGATTGATGCTGTTGTTGTTATATATATATATATATATATATATATATATATATATATATATATATTTATATATAAATATATATATATATATATATATATATATATATATATATATATATATATATATATATATATATATATATATATATATATATATATATATATATATATATATATATATATATATATATATATATATATATATATATATATATATATATATATATATATATAAATATATATATATATATATATAATTTTTTTTTATATTTGTTTGTATATATATATATTATATTTATTATATAAATATAACGAAATAAATAGATATATTTATATATATTTATATATATATATATATATATATATATATATATATATATATATATAGATATATATAGATACATTTATATATATATATATATATATATATATATAATATATATATATATATATATATATATATATATATATATATATATATATATATATATATATATATATATATATATTTATATATACAGGCTCGTTTTCCGGAAAACATTCGGGAATATTTTAGATATTTCGGATTTCCAAATGATTTCCCAGGTAGTCACACGTGTTTCTTGCTTCATTAAATTCATTCATAATAACTTGCTTGTTTGATTGATGCTGTTGATTGTGAATAATTATCCTTTAAATATTCAATCGTATGATACCAATTGAAAGTTTTCTCATTTTCAGCAGCGAAATTCCAGAAAAACCTTTCCGCTATGCCGTGAGACAAAGAGTTGCCACCATAAGGTAAGATTTCTGGTGGCAACTCTTTGTATCGTAGTTTTAGCAAGTATCGGCAAATTTCATTGGAACAGAAGTGTTCTCCTATTATTGGAAATGCAGATATTTGGATCCTACGGCAATGTTGTGTAAATGAACAAATAATGATTATAATAATAATAATAATAATATTCAATTTTGCATTTATAATATGAGAACGAGCATTTAATTCTACAAGGAATGAATAACAAAAAAAAATTTCAAAAATAGGAGACTCAAATCAGTATAAACTGTTATTGAGTTCCTAGTTAAACTGAATTAACAACTACTTATGTCACCCAGGGTCTGGGTGGCTACTGGGAGCGTCGGCAGGTGGCGGATAGCCGAACGACCTGCAGTGCTGGCTGTGCTATCCACAGACACGCTGCAGGTTACCACCGAATAATCAATAAAGTGGCGCTGACCGACCCTCCAATCTGAGGTGTTATGCGATCCGTGCCTATGGATGCATGGCGGTGGGAGAGCACCGTCTTTAACGGAGCCTCGAGGATACCGGGCGACCTCCTCGAGTAATAGCCTTGCCACGCCGTGCGGGGCTCCGGCGTGGTCGACTATTTAATTCCCTTGCTTTTCGTGGAAACAAGATGGAAGATTTTAAGAAAAAACCAAAATCGCGGGAAGTCACTGCAACCCAGGATGCTCAAGAGCGTCCTGGCACCTCTCGCACTCCGAGCTCACCTCGGGAAGCAGAGAGGGAAAAACAAGTAAGAGAAGGAAAACCTTCGGAGCAAGCATCCGGTAAAGGTTCTTCCTCGAAGAAACCCTCCAAAAATAACCATAGGAAACAAGATCTGTCACCCCCAGGCAAGCCTGGTGGTATCGATGATCCGTTGAGAAAGGGCCTCAGCGGAGCAGGAGTAAGATGGTACCTTCGCTTTCTTAAACAGGGCTTGTCACCTGAGGAAGCGAGAAGGAACTCCATCGAGAGGAAGAAGCCTCAAGAGCAACCTCCACAACAGACGGAGAAAAGGGGCCCCAAAACCCAAACGCCCCCTCGATGTCCCGATGTTAAGAGGAGGAAGACAGAAGCGGGAAGTCGCACCGCCACTGCTAGGCAAACTGGGCAAACCACCAGTTATGCCGAAGCAGCAAACACAACAAGAGTTGCAATGCTCCCCAAAAACTACCCAGTGGGCCCAGCGCCATATCCTGTACGATGGCGCTGGGCGCAGAGTGTAAACTCCAGTTTGGAGGAATTCACTTCGTCCAAGCATGCTCGTGGAAGACTGCGTCACCAAAGAGACGGCAGACTGGCTGAGGGCAAATGCCCCCAGTCTGAGCACCTGGGGGGGGGAGCGGAGCTGATGGTGTGCCTGGGAGAGGATATCCCAAGGGCGCACACCATCACTGTGTTCTTCCCCAGGAGCTCGGACTTCGAAACAGGGAAGGTGCTAGCCCTGGTAAGTACACAGAACATGGGGCTTCACACCCATCTATGGAAAGCGCTAGGGAGCAAGAAGGAGGGCAATGGCCAGCTTCTAAATATAGGGATCGATGACGAGTCCTGCGAGGCCATCAAAAAAATGAGACACACCATTTTCTTTAGGTTCGGGAAAATCCCCGTTCATGGCCTCCGCAAGGACTCGAGTGAGAAGAAGGAGGAAGAAAAGGCGGGCAAGAAACCAGCCCCTGAAGCTGTAGAAAATACAGCCAGTGAAGCCGAATCGACTGGGAGTATGGACCAGGAAATCACGGTGACAACCAGCGAAGAAGAACAAATGCTGCAGGACGATGAGGAGGCAAGCACTCCAACTCTCAAGTAGCAATGGCTACCCCAACAAAAGTTGCCCAGGTGAACACTCATCACGCTAAGGGGGCATCAGCCGCATTATCAAGGGTGTTCTCCAGGGAAAACTTGGGAGTAGTGTTGTTCCAAGAACCTTGGGTAAACAGAGGGCAGATCAGAGGACTGCCGAACAGAGAAGGTAAGGTAATCTGGGATGTCAGATGTGACAACCCCAGAGGTTGTATTCTCATCAGAAACGATATCAATTATATCTGTCTTTCAGAATTTCTGACGAGGGACCTACTGCCGGTTCGGGCCAAGATCCGCACAGGGCACTCACCCCTCGACATAGTAATAGCCTCAGGATACTTTGCTGGAGATGGGCAAGCACCACCAGAGGAAGTACAGAGGCTATCTACCCCTCCTGCTAGGCTGCGATGCAAACGCGCACAACATCATCTGGGGCAGCACGGACACCAATCAAAGAGGTGAGCAACTGCTAGAATTTATACTCGCGGCTAACCTTAACGTACTTAATGTGGGATGTATCCCTACCTTTGTAACTAGGGTTAGACAAGAATTATTAGATTTAACGCTCGGCTGCCCGAGCATTAGTAGAATGGTAAAGAAATGGAGGGTTTCAGACGAACCATCTCTCTATGACCATAGAATCATTATGTTCAACGTGGAAGGGCTTGAAACACAAACATCCTTCACTAGAAATCCTAGAAACATAGATTTGGAAAAATACACCACCAATCTAAAATGTAACCTAGAACTGATCAAGTTCGACAGCAGCAGTCATATCGAATTTGGGCAGACCCTAGAGGAAGTTAATGGGGAAATCATGGATGCATACGAATCCAGCTGCCCGATAAAAGAAAATAAATCACACAGTAGCACCATTTGGTGGAACAACCACCTGTCAAATCTAAGATCCGAAGTCCGCCGTCTATTCAACAAGGCGAAGCGGCACGGAGACTGGCAGGGATAAACCGAAAGGCTGGCAGAATATAATAAAGAAATAAGGAAAGCCAAAAGAAACAGCTTCAGGAGCTTCTGTGAGACAATCACATCAAGCCCCGCAGCAGCAAGATTGCACAAAACCATGGCAAGAGGCCTTCTTACTGGAGACGCACTTTATAGGTAGCATACCATGTGAACCCGGAAGATCACGGGGAAAACCAGGCAGGGCCAAACGAGAAGACTGGGAAGTAGCAAAAACCATATGCACTCCCTAGAGGCTGAAATGGGCCATTAACTCCTTCCAACCATTCAAGTCACCGGGAATTGACGGCATATTTCTGACCCTTTTGCAAAAAGGGCAGACGGAATTACTGCCGTTCATTATTAAAGCAGCCAGATTTAGTCTGGCGCTCGGGTACATACCGAGCACCTGGAGGAGAGCACGGGTAACCTTCATTCCCAAAGCAGGAAGGAAGGACCCCACCCTCCCGAAGTCATTCAGACCAATCTGTCTCACATCCTTCCTACTGAAGACACTGGAGAAGATGGTAGATAATTACATTAGAACCAAGATACTGGAGAGGGTGCCATTTCACTCCGGCAGCATGCATACAGGGCGGGCAGATCAACGGAAACCGCTCTTTATGTGCTCACCGAAAACATCCAGAAATCACTTGAGTATAAAGAAATGGCCCTTTGCGCCTTTTTAGACATAGAGGGGGCATTCGACAACACCTCTCACGAAGCAATAAAAAGGGCCCTAATGAACAAGGGAGTGGACAGAACCACATCCAGATGGATGTGCCAAATGCTGGCTACAAGAACGGCCGAAACGAAGGTGGGCGAGAACACCTTTCGGATCAGTACAAACAGGGGATGCCCACAAGGAGGGGTACTATCACCTCTGATGTGAAGTCTTGTAGTGGACGAATTACTCGAAACACTGACCGGGAACGGAGTCACTTGCCTCGGCTATGCTGACGACATAGTCATCATGGCCAAAGGTAAATTCGAAGGAACCCTCTGCGACCTCATAGAAAGGGAGCTGGAGACTACCAGAAGGTGGTGCCTCTCGGTGGGATTGAGAATTAACGCATCAAAAACCACAGTGGTACCCTTCACTAGAAAAACAAAGCTTCAGCACTTAAGGACTATTCGTCTCGACGGAGCAGACTTAGAATGGCAGCAAGTTGTGAAGTATCTAGGGCTCACCCTAGACTCAAAACTACTCTGGAACATGCACGTAGAAAAGATCGTTAACAAGGCAAAGTCATCACTGATAGTGTGCAGGAACATCGCAGGAAAAACGTAGGGCTGTAACCCATCAATACTGCGATGGATGTACACCATGACAGTGAGACCTATGATCACCTACGGAGCAGTTGTGTGGTATGGCAGAACTGAACTCACCACAGCAAAGAAAACCTTGGAGAAAGTGCAAAGACTAGCATGTCTTTGTATAACAGGAGCAATGAGATCGACTCCAACAGCAGCACTAGAGGTCGTTCTGGACCTCACTCCTCTCCACATCATGGTGAGGAGAACTGCTTGGGGAGCAAACCTCAGGTTGGCTGAAGTTGGACTCAAAGGTGCTGCATACCGTACAAGGGACTCAACCCTTACCGGAAGTGCACACCTTGCTGACCTCCCAACTGACGAAATAACCAGGAAATTTAGTTTCAAGAAATTATTTCGAACGGAACTAAATACCAAGAAGGAATGGAGCATAGAATCCATTCGAGCAATGGAGAAGAATAACATAATATGGTATACGGACGGGTCTAAAACTCCCGAAGAAACTGGAGCAGGAGTCGTTGGGCCTCGTACCAAATACTCAGAACCCATAGGCCAGTTCCCCAGTATTTTTCAAGCGGAAATTCACGCCATAGAAAGGTGCATTCAGTTCAACCTCGATAGGAAATGCCGGAACAAGGAAATTGCGATCCTCTCCGATAGCCAAGCAGCCATCAAAGCGTTGAGCTTTTATAACATCAACTCAAAGATGGTTTGTGAATGCCTAGACAAACTAAACGATCTGGGCAAGAACAACAAAGTGATCCTCCTCTGGGTGCCGGGGCACGTCGGAGTGAAGGGTAATGAACAAGCAGACGCCCTGGCACGAAAGGGTGCGTCAACGCCATTAATCGGGCCAGAACCTTTCTGCGGACTTGGAAAATCTTACTTCCAAGAAGAACTCAATAAAGCTGAAGAAGCAATGAGAGCAACATACTGGCAAAGACTTCCAGGACTGAGGCAGGCCAAAGATCTTCTCGTAAAGTTCAACCGAGCAAGATCGAAGACACTGATTAACCTCAGCAAAACTAGTCTAAAGACAATCATAGGATTTCTCACGGGGCATTGCAGACTCAAAGAACACCTAAGGAAGCTAGGTTTAGAGGGAGACAGCACCTGCAGATTCTGCAAGGAACGTCCGAAAACACCCCACCATGTACTGATGGAGTGCTATGCTGTGCACCATGAAAGACTGAACACACTGGGATCATACCAGCTAACTGTAGGAGAAATACCACGGATAGACCCCCTTAAAATCCTCAAATTCCTGAAGGTATTGAGGCTTGAGGGGCTGCTGTAAAACGAGAACACATCGAGAAGCAGAAGAAGATGGGGCACAACAGATCTAATAAGGTCGCAGCGCATCGGTCACCATCCACACCTACCAATACCAATACCAATACCAATACTTATGTCAGCACATGCATCATATCAACCTTCCAGTACACGTCCAATACAAGGGAGCAAAAAAATACATTTCAACAATCCTCAGCAATCAACCATTTCTCAATGGATATTTCGAATCTAAACAACTTACAGCTCTTAATATTCACCAAATTCGTGGGTACCTATATCTTTGTTGAGCCATGTTTCACACAACCCTAAGAAACTGAATTTCTTTAATAATAAACATTTTTCAGCATAGTGAAATGTTGAGGATCTTAAATTATAAAAATGAAAAAAAATTCTTTCTTCATGTCTTAACCGTCTCAGAATATATACAATCATCACAAATAAACAAAAATAAAAGCAAACAGAAGCAGAAGATGAAAACCAAAGATATCACACCATAGAACAGCAAGTATTTTAATCTATCATAGAACCAATAGAACGAGTTGTACCACTCGGCAACTTCACATGCAGTTTTCCTTCACTGGACCAGGCAGAGTTTTTTCTAATTTTTCCTTCGCCCGCCTCAGTATCTCCGTAATTCAATTCAGTCAGTTCCTCAAAAATAGCCAACCCGGATCCCTTTAGTAATTTTTTTTGTAAAATATTTCATTTCTCTGTTGAGATAAAAAGTCTTCTTTCCCACCTCGTAACAAGTGAAATTTACGATATTTTCTATGTGATGTACGATATTTGCTATGTGAAGTATAAATATTAATTAATAGTCTAAATGTTCACTACAACTTTTAGTTTTGATTTTACAAGAAAAATATATATAACTACCCAATTTTTTAAATACATCAATTCAACCAGCACAAACTGTGAATCATGAACCTTTTATGTTAGCCATAAATGATTAATTTCTGTGTCTCTTCGCCTCTTCAACCTCTAACCATGAAAAGAAACACGATGCATTGTGTAGTTCTGAACTCAACGAAGTTAATAAATTGACATTTACATATATTACTGGAATTAACTTTCGAAATATTCTTTCTACTATTATTAAAAATTCATTCATTAATGAAAAAAACTATATATCACGTATTTATCGTATACAATAATTATAACCTAAATAGCCAGCTTCAGCGAATTGACAACAATAGCTATTGCGTTAGACGATGAAGAGAATGAGAAAAATAGACCAAAACGATGAAAAATGTGGGTACACAACGCTTGGAAAGCAATATATTTTGAAGGCGAATTCTGCACGTTGCTTCCTCATCTAATGGACGATAAGACCAAACTTGACGAATACTGCTCGCCCTGGAAAAATCGATAGTATTGATAATTTCTTTACTGTTCAATCTTTATTCCTCAAGTTCAGAAATTCTGAAGTATTCGTCAAATTTGGTCTCTTCGTCCATAAGATGACTGTTTTTGTCATTTTCTTCATCGGCTATTGTTGCCAATTCGCTGTTACTGAAGCTGGCGAACATTTCAGTTTTTTGAGACTCTCAACTTCGTGAAACCAACTAACAATCTACCGACCGCGCACGTAGTACTGCCGTCATGCGGATGTGTGTCGAAAATGTGAGGCTTTGAACTTAAGGTGACAACGCACGAGCCGCCAACCGCCGCGGTTGGCGGTCGAGCGGTAGAGCGCGAATTGCTCTTGCGGAGGCCATCGCGGTTTGTTGATCGCTAGTCGTCATGAAAGTGTCCGCAGTAGTAGCTGTAGCTATTTGGCAAATTTATGTTCTAAAAAACGAAACAAACGTCGTTGCAAAACAAAATATTGGGTTCTCACTATGCTTCAACAAAGAAGTAGTAAAGGAGCATTCGTAATTCTCTATTGGGATCTGACATGTCAGCTGGCGAACTCTGGCGGCCAGATGAATGAAGTTTTTATTTCCAACGTCAACATGTAATTGCATGTCACGTTTTTGATTTCTTACAAATAAGGTGGCGGAAGGTGAATAATGGAAAGTGTTAATTTTGCAAAACGTAGAACCAGCAAGTGTAGAGAGTGTTGTGGCGTGAAAAATTGTAATTCTGAAGCATATACAAATGCAAGTGTTAGCTTGCATCGGTTTTCGAAGCCAAACAAATATTTAGTATTGAGAGAAAATCATTCTGAAGAAAAGGAACAGATTGATTTATTGAATGTATGTGAAATCAATCTGAAAAAGAATTACACAACTCCTAGAATGACGGTGTGTTCTTTGTATTCTACAAAAGAAAATCACATTCTTCCGGGTAATTAAGCCCTTTGATTGAAACTCAGATAAGTTCCCTTTATTAATGAAAATACCAGATGCTGCAGCTAAAACATTTAAAATTGTTGGATCTGTGTTGCCTGGAAATTTATTGGTATTATTAAAAGAAATTTTTACACTGATATGTGGTGCGATAAATATGTCTTTTCAGATCTTAGAAGATGACAAATTCATGGAAGATTAAGTGTAATGATGGAATAACAAATTTATGTATATGATGCTTATCAGATTGAAGTTAGTTATAAGAAAAATACACACGGAATGAAAAAGTTTTTCTTTGTATATCCATTATTATTCACATAACTTGAGTTGCATTATGGTTGATGGTGTTTTATCATGAAAACCACATTTGATTATATGAAACATCATGATTTCTCATTGAATCCATGTATACTACTAAATAAATGTTTTTCGTGAAATTTCGAATATATTTTGCCCAAAGTTTTTCAGAAATAATTAATTTGTAGAGTATGATAAAGAATCATCAATTAAAAGTTTTGAAATATGTTTATTGATAATTGCCCATTATGTCCGGCCAATGATAAACTTCCTGCATAAAAAAGCTCGAAATAAAAGTTTCATATCACTTAAAAAAATACAGTTGATTTAGACTAGGTATATATATTATACTTCAAAGTAAATCAAGTCAAAATAGGTAAGCAAAAAGCAGTAAAGTTCACGATACCAGGCCTCGAATTCTCTTCATTTTTCCCACATTGTTTCATGAATTTGGATCCTTCCAGCCTACATTTTCGCTGGAGTAAATTTTCACCTTCTTAGCTTCACACTTTCGCTCGAAACTAAAAGTGATATAGGAAAAACTCAAAAACTTTCAAATCTTTCATATAATTCGTGTTGAAAGTTGGTTTTGAGACGCCATGTTTTGACGTTTCACCTAACCTCCGCCTCCATGTCAGATCCCGATAGAAAATTGAAAAGCTTCGAAGATAAATTTTTCAATTATACCAGAATGTCAACGTCGCCTTTCGGTGAATTACTGAACAAAATTGAAAAGGAAATTACCGGAGTGACTGAAAAAATCAAATTTACTACAAATGTTAAACTAATAATGAAGGGAAACTGCGCGAAATTGCGGTCTCGTGCGTGCTCTGTCATTTAAGTCTGTACAAATCGACAACCGCAAGACCGCACGGTTTCCGCGTTCGCAGCGCCCGATGTCGACTACCGCCCAACCGCGCGGTTACGCGGTTGCCAGTGCATTGTCTGCCATAATATTCCTGTACAAATTAACAACCGTGCGACCGCCAACCGCCGCGGTTGGCGGCTTGTGCGTTGTCCTACTTATTGACCGACACACGGTCGCCTCTTGGTGCGGGCTCGGTGCGGACACGTTGCGGACACAGTGCGGATATGTGTAGCTCAACCTATAGAATAGTTACCCCAGTATATAAGAGATAAGGTTCAGAGTCGACATGGGTTACTTTAGGGTATATTTTATTTTTAATTTAAAACGTGTAGTTTCCTGAATGAAGCGATTTTTGTGAATTTTCGAATTGAATTACGGACATAGACAAATTATTTGACACTCGTTAATAGGTATGTGATTGATAATTTCTGTAACTTAGATATATTAAACATAGAAAATGCCTTGTATGGATTATATTTTTCTTAACTGTTTGATTAAAACGGGTAAGTATTCTATAGAAAAATATAATTTCAAACAATTTTTCGATGAATTTTGTTCAAAATATATAGATATTGGTAAAACATAATAAGCGATACGCCCCCTACCGGTGTCGAATATTACTAACGCATGGGCCATAAATTGCTTTGTTTACATCTGTTTACGTGTATTTCATATGAGAAGTTGTTGAGTTTTAATTGTGTTTGGGATCGTTTACAAACGTTCTGAAGAAATGAATCACTATTGTTGTGTATCCTATTGTTCATATTGGGCAAAAAAACCCGAATATAGCTTACATACCATTTCGAAAGCTGGAAAATTCAAAGTTGTATTCCAAACAAAGTTGGGAAACAAGGAAATGATGGACAGAAGATAGATGTGGATTCATAACTAGAAGATTGAAAAAAAGTGTCTGAAGATAAGAGAGTTGTTCTTTACAGTTTACTGATAATAATCATTTTCCTTGCAGTGAGTTTGTGGATTTTTCCATATAGAATTATACCAACTGATGATGTGCAATTTTTAGCTGACCTAAAATGTAGGGTTTTTGAATTCCAATGCTATTCCAACGAAAAATCTCCCATTTTTATCGGAATCTGAACCTGGGCCATCATCCAGAGATTCTAGATAATTGTAATTTCTTTGATGTAACAACCAGAAATACTATTAAAATAATAATGATAAATAATGTTTATTTGCAAAACCAAAATAAATGTTTATCATAACATCAAGAATATGAAATAAAACTTGACTCTATAGCTAGGTAAATACTAAAATATTCAATTATATAATCGGGAAAACAGAGATTCTTCAAAAGAACCAGACTCTCAGAAGTCTACCGTACTTTTAGGAGAGCTTTTGTATTCAGGAAAATTCAAAAAATATAATACCTAACTCATTACGTTCAAACCATTCAAGCAGAGTATTCATGTTAATTCTTCTTTTATTTCATGTTGTTTCTTTCAGTTTTGCTGGTAAGTACTTAGTTTTGTCCATTATACTCAAAACCTCTTCAGTTGGTAATGAAAGTAGACATGTCGGAGATGATTTCTTGAAACTTATGAAAGTTTTTTTACTTTTTAAATAAATAGGTGTTCTATCATACAGCCTTTTCATGATGTATACATAGTCCCTCCTGCCAATTAATTTATTCGTCCTCTCCTTTATTTTATTATTTATTTCCATGTTTAACGATAAAAACTCAGTGTAAATTTCAAGTTGATGTAGGTAGGTTATCTACTGTTGAACAGAGATAATATTGTCCTCAATCTAAACACAATAAATCACAGGAAAATAAAAAGTCCAAAAAAAACACAAATTACGACGATAAACGTTCGAGAAGTCAAAATGAAATGAACGTAAATAACATTACAAACAATGTAAACAATCCGTTGTTGGCCCATGCTCTAGTACCGATATTAACCGTTCCGGCGCTATGATCTTAATTTCAGACGCCAACAGGAATATGTATTATTAGAAAAAGGAGTCGAGATAGTTTATAAATTCTGAATCACGTTTACTTTCTTAGAATTCAATTCAGTATATTGATTAGTGTAGTATATTCCTTCCAGTTCCGTCTACAATACATATTTTTATAAATTAGACTTAATAATTATTTTGTTGTTTAATATCATTTTTTCAGGTACATAAGCGTATATATGTAAGTAGATAAAGAATGGGTGTGCACAATAGACAATGACCTTGAAAGGCGGAGTGGGGGTACCTCGATTTCTATTGGTCAGTGAAATAATGTGGGGTGGGGGTATACTATATTGTTGGTGCATTTTACATAATGACCTTGGGCTAGAATATATTTGGAGTGGGGGTAATCTGATTTACTCAGGACTGTACTTAACCTTCTTTTCTATTGATCGGTAAAATAACTGTACAATACATAATAACCTTGGGCTAGAATATCTGATTTATTTGAATATATCAGAATCATACTCAACCATAATTTCAATTGGACCTTGACTATCAAACACCCTTTCCACTCATACCCAGTATATATTCCACATTACGCGAACGTAATATCATTTCATATAATTTAGTTTTCATACATGTGTTTGAATTTCAGATAATTTTTTACTATAAAGTATACTGCCAGGCAACTGAATATTTCGATCTCAACAGGTTCATCGAACTCGGTCAGATGCTTCAACATCCCATGAGCCAGACTGGATACAGTGTCTGACTCATATTTCGGTTCGAGAGAGTGAATTGATTTATTTTTCAAATTCTGATGTACTCAGGAGTGTTCTTAACTTTAATTTCTATTGATCGGTAAAATAATGTTACCGTACAATGCATAATAACCTTGAGCTAGAATATATTTGAAGAGGTGGTAATCTGCTATACTTTGAATATATCAGAATCATACTTTCGATTGGTTAATAGCAACCTTGGCTATCAAGCATTGAATTTTATCCCTTTATACTCATACTCAGTATGTACCCCACATTAACAATATTATTTCATATAATTTAGTTTTCATATACAAGAATGGATAATTGTTAATATTTTTTACGTATTATATATCAGCATTATGTAATTAAATATCAAATAATTTTTACCACCATATATTCATGGTGTGCCACTATGCGCTGAATTTTTGTTCAACTCAGATTCCGATTCGAGATTTAGTGAGAGTGGTCTAATTTAATTTTTAAATATTGGATCTATTAATAAACGTAAAATCATTAGTATTCAAATTCCATGTAAGCGGAGTGTATCCCAAAAAATGATAACATACCTATAATGACAATAATAAAATGAAAAGTATCCGAAAATCATGGCATTAAGTGAACAAAGGTGGTTCTTTCTCAAATAAGTTGATTGATAAATTACCATACTTCCATTTACAGTGATTATGAGAAATGAGTGATTTCGCTCGAATTATAAAACATATTAGAATAAAAGAGCATACTCTAGACATATCCAGATATATAGCAGACCTCATCCCACAGGATCACTGCACCGGAATTTAGGAAGGGGATATTCTAGACTCTGAACACTATCGAGTAATTATCTTTCAAACTCATACATATACAAGTCTCGCAACCAATAAAATAATAAAAAAGAGTACTCATTAATTTTATTTATTTAATACCACATAAGAAAATACATATTAATTTTTTTTCAATCTTGTTAGATGTGGTGGTTGTGGTGATGGTGGCTGATGTTGCGGGTGTAGGAGGTGCTAAAGAGAGAAAAAAAACATAGTTTATGAATAAATTAATAATCATTTTTTAGCATACTAACACTGACTGATAGATATGTATTCTTCTTCAATTTTGTTCGAATTGGTGGTGGTTGTGGTGGTGGCTTGGGGCTTTAGGAGGAGGTGCTGCTTCTATTGCATCAGCAGTTAATAGATTAAAAACAAATAAAAACATGTTAGAGACTATGAGACATAATAACGAAATGGAACTCAATAGTAAGGGGGAATGTTTAGTACGAAGAAAGAAACGCAAGGGAAAGGGTTTATACATAGGACCATATTATTGGTATCAAAAAATTAGCAATAAAGTTACCGAGACATGCACTCACGAATGTAGAACTCGAAAATTTAGTGAATAAATTGAAGATTCCAAATTTTAGAGGAATATTCAAGAGAAATGTATGTATACAATCAAGTATTCAAACACCCCCACCTACTCATGTTTTCAAGGTGAGGATTTAATACTTTGGTTAGACAAATAAATGTATTCCTAAACTCCCACCTCATCAATTTTTCAAGGACAAACTACAGTACTTGAATACAGGGCCTAAATCATTAAAATAGTTACGAAGTGATAGTTGAAAGTTGTGAAACATGTGTGTTGAAGCAGTAAGTGTATTCGAACCATATATGTTGTGTTAAAAAATATTTTTTCTCAACAAATCGAAAACAAAGTATGTTGCTGTTGGAGTATCACAGTCTATGAAAGAAGTTATAAGAATCAGCGGTCCATCTTTAAGGGGGCATCACATTGATTTTACTGTGGAAGAGTTTCGTGAATTAGTCAACTGTGAAAGGTTTATTCAGAGGAATTTAGAGAAAACTTCATCGACAGAATTCATGAAATTGAATAACTGTATGTTATTTTTCATTAATATCAATAACAAGCCTGTTCTCGGATTGAAAAATGAGAACTGTCAAGTGTATATTGGTCGAGGCACTTTGTGTGAATTATTTTCACTACAAAATTTAATAAATGACTATACTGAGTTTCTAGAATATCATGGATTCCCAGAGTTCTACCGAATGGTTACCCGATCAGTGTCAAAAATGAGTGGGGATGTCTTAGTGAATGTGAATACCGTATTAGATAAGTCATATAAATATTCATTCAATTCACCGATTTTTAAAGAATTGATAAAATTTGATCCGTATACTGTAATGGATGATGTGAATAAGATAATATGATATAAAGAAAGTTACTTTCAGTGATAAAGATACTATTCACCATATGTACCTATGTTCGGACTTTTGCATATCACGAATCTCGTCAATATTATTGGGAGATGTTTGTTATTGACAGAATGAGATTCAATAATAGAATTAAAAATTTCGAGTACATTTTAGCTCCTATTTTAGATATGGAAAATAGAAAAAATATTTTTAGTAGAAGATTTTCTCAACTATAACCTTACTTCGTATAAACTCAAAACAAGATTGTAAAATATTTATTTCTCAATATCTTCACATAATAAAAAATATTTCAGAATCAATTTATTGTAAATCATTTTTATTGATCCAGAAATTATGCTCCTTCCCCATTCCTAAAAACCTCACAAACAGTTGGACTTTTTTTCTCAGAACTTTTTCTACCAAGTAAATACCAGGATGTTTCACTTTCTACAGTTTAAATTCGTAGAAACCACTCATAATATCTTCATTTGAAGAATCACGTAATAAGTAAGTCCTTGGATATGTTGATTGTATCTTTCAAATTGTGAAAATTTCATTAGACCAGTTGGGTGTACCTGTACACCCTTTTGCGAATACTTGTCCGGTTTTACTCACTCGTACATAATCCACAATTTTATATTTAACCTTTTCACCTTGAGATGTGAATAAGCCGAATTCAGATTTTTTTTTCATTCAATACGAGGTATTGATGCCTACCGTTCACAGAAACTTAAATAGCAACTGGGACAATCATATATTGAATATACACAGTCGTATATCTGCAACTTGATGTTATGAAAAAGAATAAATTTGAATGATTCAAAATCATGATAATGTTTTCAGTTATTCTAAGGTGGCAATATAATATCATAAACCATTATTTTGTGAGATAATATTGAATAAAGAGTGAATGGTAACCTACAACACAAATGAAAACCACCGATTTCATTAGATTTCGGATATGCAAATTATTCATATCTGTCAAAAGTCTTTGACATATATGCAAATTCTTCATATCTGTCAAAAGTCTTTGACATCAATCTACCTGGGAAGTTTATAAATTCATAAAACTTTATCTACCTAGTAGTCAATCGAAGTGACCTCTCCAAAAACAGGTAAATTGGCTCACACATAACCATCATTATATCAAGTGGGAAACAGGATTCATGCAGTCATGAAAATTGAGACTAATATTAACTAAGACTGACCGAAGATGTTTTTACGATATAGGTATGTAAAAGGAAGAAAGGAAGCAGAAATAATTAAAAAGTATATAACATCTAAAAAAAATCTGGAGTTACCGGAAAATTCAGCATTTCCCATGAGAGAAACAGTTGCTATTCTTCTTTGAAAAATGTGAAGTTTATCCAAAAAAAACGTTTCTACATTTAATAAATAATTACAGTATGGAATGGATTGAAATAGAAAGCATGGATCCGTTATGTTAATTTGTAATATTTCTAATGAATAATATATATTGTCTCAAACCAAAACTAGTAATTAGATTTTTTTTTCAATTGTCTGAACAATACTACCAGAACTATATACATATTTCTGCAAGTCTATAATTCGTATAAGGCTCCAATACAAGAATCGAGTGTTATTTCCATAAAAGGAGTCCGAATTATTTTTAACATTTCACGACCATAAAACGAGTTCCAATTATATTAACCTTGCTTGAGAACCACTTTTACGTATGAATCGAATATCCAAACATAAACCTGTTAACCTTGAAAAATACCCTGTCTACTGAGATCATTCGTCCCTTCTCACATATTCACAGTATACGACTTGTACTCTGATCGTTCGTTGCGTTCCCAGTTATAAGTAGCAAAAAATTTTTGAAATGACTAAAATATTTCAGTGAATTTCATTCGAGTGAAAATTCAGAGCTTGAGTTAGCATTGGTGAATCGGTGGGTGAACCATTACTAAGTGTTGTGCACAACCAAGTGACAAGTTCTCGACATAAACTCATTAAACAATCGAAATTTTATCAAATGTGTTAGGTCAAACCTGCAAAACTTAATTCATCCTTTAATACTAGAGAAATTTTGAATAATTTTTCTATTGATGATAATATTAATGATACTTCTTCGGAATCTCTCCATAAAATTCAAAATATTATTCCTTTTCATTCAAAAAAATGTTGGACACTGTAGTAATTGGGATGTATGTGATATTTCATTACATCATGAATCAATTAAATTAGCTGAATTTTATGAAAAACAGTCTCGTGAAAAAGCTGAAAAAACTTCTAGAAAGACGAGCTGGTCAAAATCTTAATTAAATTATAAATTGACCAGAGATTCTGGAGACGCTTTCGAGGAAGTAAAAATTTACAAACCTAGAAAGAATGAATCTAAACTGCAAGTTCTATAGCACCTGAAAAAGTTACGATAGATTATCTCAAGGATATTGATTTTTCTATATTTTCAAACTTTCGTGAACAATAAGAGAGATTTTAATTATTCGCATCATTTGCTAGATGAGAATCATTCATTTCATAAAAATTTCCATATTTTACACAGGAAGAATAAAGGATTGAAATTAAACTTTTGTGAAGCCCTAGAAATTCACAGGTGTAAGAATTCTGATATGTTACTGAACGAACAACTTGACTTTAATCATTCTCCACTTTGAGCAAGTTTTCTGGAAGGATTACCTACCCTCCACCCTAATTTAATTTTCTGTTGTAATCGTTTTTCCCTAGATACTAAAAATTTTATCTAAAACTAAGATATCAAGATTTCAGTATTTCATTCCATCCGAAGAAGCCACTGTTTGGTGCCCATCATAGAGTCAAATTTAATAATTATTGTTAAAATCCAACATGTGTTTCTCGAATAATATTGTTATGGGTTTTAACTAAGTAACGACCACATCAATTCAAAAACTAAAATTATATATCTATTTCATATGGACTGAGTAATGAAGATCCAGTATATATTCACGGAAACTTTCACAAAATAAATTATTAAATATATTGTATTTAGGATGATGCTCACAAACTCAAAAGTTGCAAAATTGAGATCTCACCCATGAACTATTGCGTTGTTTTCATCTTAGAAGTGCTGTTTTCATCTTATAGGAACTCGTGGTCATTCTGTGAAATTTTCTACCAAGGGCTTATTATTCGAAAATTAAGAAAGATCTAAATAATTATTTGTATATTTTTCATTATATGATATTACAGGACAATCTGAAAGATCATCTGTGAATCCTTCTGATAAATCAGTCACACAAGTAACCTACTGTTCTTGAGTCTTGAAAATATTGATTACTGGCGGAGGATCAACAGATAAAACTTCAGAATTACTTACTACTTGTTTAAAAATATAGAAAAATCTAAATCGGTTAAATACGTATCGATTAATTTTTCATAGGCTGAACTCTAAAAGATCGTCTGTAAATTTCTTGGGCTTCACAAAAGTTTATTTTCAATCCTCTATTCTCTCTATAGAAAATATGCAAATATTCATTAAATGAATATTTCTGCATCTAGCAAATGATTCGAATAATTAGAATCTTTTTTATTGTTCACAAATCAGGGCTCATGTTCATTAATTCTTTTTCCGAAATTTCTATGCGTTCTACCTAAGTATATACATTTCGTTACAATCACTACATTATAATTCATAGACGCCTGAAAAAATTGTTTATACTGTGAGCGATATTGAAATTATAATGTGAAAAAATTGATGTTGGTTTTTCATTAGGGTTACCTATATAAGTTAAAATATTGAATTTAATCGTTGGATAGCGGATATTTATTTAGATTTAATTTCTTGTTGTAATCGTTATTCCCTAGGAACTAAAAATTTAATGTGAAATGATTAACCAAGATTTGAGTATTATATTCTATCCGAAGAAGCCACCGTGTGGTGAAACGCCGCATCATAGAGTCAACTATAATAACCATTAAAATAAAACATGTGTTGTTCTAATAATATATCATTTTAGACTTACTTAATATTTGAAAGCTTTTAACCATGTTTTCAACGTAGTTAATCAATTTTAAAATTTTTAATTCGTAATTTCTGGTAAACGGTGCCCCTCAAGTTTGGTTTCTAGAAAACCTTCAGTTCTACATACTTGAGGGAATGTTTGTTAGAACTGCTCAATAAAAATTCATAATATTTCGAAGAAACTCATTATTTCCAGAATACTATTGGTGTGTTGCAAGGGAACTTCCCTATAGCATATAGCTTATAATGATTTTATGTGTGCGGTGAAATAATGTCACAAGGTCATTGACTAGCCGGGGTGGGGGTAACCTTGATTTATATTGGTCAGTAAAATAATTAGGGTGCATGATATATAAAGACCTTGGGCTAGAATATATATGGAGTGGGGGTAATCTGACTGTGTGCGGTGAAATATTGTCACAAGGTCATTGACTAGCCGGGGTGGGGGTAGCCTTGATTTATATTGGTCAGTAAAGTAATTAGGGTGCATGATACATAAAGACCTTGGGCTAGAATATATCTGGAGTGGGGGTAATTTGATTGTGCGGTGAAATAATATCACAAGACCATTGACTAGCGGGGCTAAGTATAACTTTGATTTCTATTGGTCAGTAAAATAATTAGGGTGCATGATACATAAAGACCTTGTTCTAGAATATATCTGGGGTGGGAGTAATCTGATTTACTTAGGAGTGCTCCATTCAGATCTTCATAATATCAAACCAACCATGAATAACCTCCACACTAACCATTTTTTCATGATAGGAGTAATATTACTCATATTCGAAATTGCTAGCAATTTCTTTTTGAAAAAAAAAAGCCTACTGAAAAGCATGCCTAATTATCAACTAATGAAGACCACACCAAAAAATGAACCAAAGTTGTACGTTTTTCGATTTTTCAATTCAATTCATTAATACTACGTAATTTTAATATTTCCAGAGTTTTGAAAATGTCACGAATTCTGCGATGTATATATATATATATATATATATATATATATATATATATATATATATATATATATATATATATATATATATATATATATATATATATATATATATATATATATATATATATATATATATATATATATCCACTGAAACTTTCTCACCTTGTCGTAATTAATATTCAAAAAATAATTGGCAATAAATTAGGCTAGTCAAAATAGGTATTTGAGATAGAAAAACTTAGTAACAAAGTGATCTCTGCGGAAATGAGTACTCAATAGGGTCCTTATTAACCCCTCAAAAGTCGCCCTTTGTCGCGTTGGTGGAACTTAGAAAAAATGGCCGCCATCTTGAATTTTTTCGATTTTTTTTTTATATATCTCGTGAAGAATGCATTTTATCACAAAAATTAAAGAAATCATACCTTGAATGTCGATATTTTCAAAAGTATAGGCAAGAAAACAAACAAAGTTATTGAAATTTATATGACTTAGCAATATGGGACTTTTTGAAATTTGGTTAATATCTGGAATAGTATGCATTTTATGAAAAAAGCTCAACAACCTTTTTTGCACAGAATAAAAAACTACATTACACGAAAGAAAAATGTAGTAAGATAAATCTAAATATTTGTTGTAAGGATAGAAAAACAAATATAATAAGTCGCCTCTTGCCCCTTTTCCTGGTCGAAGCAAACATACATTTTTTCCTTTCATGTGAGATATAAGTTAAACTATAATATATCTGTATCCTCAGAAACCACGGTTACATGTGTTTTAAAGCTGGACAACTGAACAGCCGTCATTGCGATTAATACATTAGCATTCCTTTCCGCCTGATATACGGTAATGTCATTTTCTTCTGGATATCTTCACAGGATTTCGATAAAATTCTTTTCATTTTGACTATTTCTTAAAAAGAGATCTTGTGGTGTGACAACTGTAGCGTGCAATTGAATCGAGACTGCTACTTTCTGTTTAGATCTGAACTTCTGTAAGTTATCTTTTGTTGATATATTTTCTAGATTATAACCATCAAAAACGACTGCAGAGTTTTTTATATGTATGGACAATATAATTTACATACTGCAAGTATATTTGCCATTTCACCTTATGCAGAAGAAATCCGCCATCTATGACATAAAATAGTATTATTTTTAGAGTTGAGATTTTACTCCCTTTCTGCCTACGTACTTTTGACAAATTTTGAATCTGTTGCTCATTTGTGCAAAGTTTTTAATATTTCAGACCTTTTACATTTTTGTTTTCAAAAACTTGTTTGGGAAATTGGGTATACAAATAGTTTTAACTATTTCAGATACTAACCAAATTTAAAAAAACCCATATTTCTAAAACATATGAATGTCAATAACTTTTTTGTTCTTTGATTATTAGACTTGAAATTTCATTTTTCAATATAGTTGACTTTTGATTCTCCATAAAGAGGTGTCTTGAGTTTTTTTGATATAATGCATACTTTAAGAAATATTTAATGAATTCTAAAAAAATTTATTTTACTACATTTTTCTTTCATGTAATGTAGTTTTTTATTCTGTGCAAAAAAGGTTGTTGAGATTTTTTCAATATTTTTACTTATATAGGTAAACCTAATGAAAAACCAACATCAATTTTTTCACATTGTAATTTCAATATCGCTCAAAGTATAAACAATTTTTTCAGGCTAATTCATAAACGACAATAAATCAAAAACGGAAAAACTGTCAAAATCAGGTGTCTATAAATTATAATGTAGTGATTGTAACGAAATGTATATACTTAGGTAGAACGCATAGAAATTTCGGAAAAAGAATTAATGAACATGAGCCCTGATTTGTAAACAATAAAAAAGATTCTAATCATTCGAATCATTTGCTAGATGCAAAAATATTCATTTAATGAATATTTCCATATTTTATATAGAGAGAATAGAGGATTGAAAATGAGCTTTTGTGAAGCCCAAGAAATTTACAGACGATCTTTCAGTGTTCATCCTATGAAAAATTAATCGATACGTATTTAACCGACTTAGATTTTTCTATGTTTTTAAACAAGTAGTAAGTAATTCTGAAGTTTTATCTGTTGATCCTCAGCCAGTAATCAATAGTTTCAAGACTCAAGAACAGTTGGTTACTTGTGTGACTGATTTATCAGAAGGATTCACAGATGATCTTTCTGATTGTCCTGTAATACCATATAATGAAAGATATATAAATAATTATTTAGATGTTTCTTTATTTTCGAATGATAAGCCCTTGGTAGAAAATTTCACAGAATGACCGCGAGTACCTATAAGATGAAAACAGCACTTCTAAGATGAAAACAGAGATTTCAGTTAAATTCGCAATAGTTCATGGGTGAGATCTCAATTTTGCAACTTTTGAGTTTGTGAGCATCATCCTAAATATAATATATTTAATAATTTATTTTGTGAAAGTTTCCGTGAATATATACTAGATCTTCATTACTCAGTCCATATGAAATAGATATATAATTTTAGTTTTTGAATTGATGTGGTCGTTACTTAGTTAAAACCCATAACATTATTATTCGAGAAACACATGTTTGATTTTAACAATAATTATTAAATTTGACTCTATGATGGGCACCAAACAGTGGCTTCTTCGGATAGAATGAAATACTGAAATCTTGATATTTTAGTTTTAGATAAAATTTTTAGTATCTAGGGAAAAACGATTACAACAGAAAATTAAATAAGGGTGATTTAAGTCAAGTTGTTCGTTCAGTAACAGATCAGAATTCTTACACCTGTGAATTTCTAGGGCTTCACAAAAGTTTAATTTCAATCCTCTATTCTTCCTATGTGAAATATGGAAATCTTTATTAAATGAATGATTCTCATCTAGCAAATGACGCGAATAATTAAAATCTTCCTTATTGTTTACGGAAGTCTGAAAATATAGAAATATCAATATCATTGAGATAATCCATCGTAATTTTATCAGGTGATAGAGAACCTGCAATTTAGATTCATTCTTTCTAGGTTTGTAAATTTTTACTTCCTCGAAAGCGTCTCCAGAATCTCTGAACAATTTATAATTTAATTCAGATTTTGACCAGCTCGTCTTCCTAGAAGTTTTTTCAGCTTTTTTAGGAGACTGTTTTTCATAGAATTCAGCTGATTTAATTGATTCATGATGTAATGAAATATCACGTACATCCCAATTACTACAGTGTCCAACATTTTTTTGAATAAAAAGTAATAATATTTTGAATTTTATGGAGAGATTTCGAAGAAGTATCATTAATATTATCATCAATAGAAAAATTATTCAAAATTTCTCTAGTATTAAAAGATGAATTCAGTTTTGCAGGTTTGACCTAACACATTTGATAAAATTTCGATTGTTTAATAAGGTTTTATGTTTGAAAGAGCGATTCTCAACTTACTCGAGAACTTGTCACTTGGTTGTGCACAACACTTAGTAATGGTTCACCAACCGATTCACCATTGCTAACTCAAGCTCTGAATTTTCACTCGAAAGAAATTCACTGAAATATTTTAGTCATTTCAAAAATTTTTTGCTACTTATAATAACTGGAAACGCAACGAACGATCAGAGTACAAGTCGTATACTGTGAATATGTAAGAAGAGACAAATGATCTCAGTAGACAGGGTATTCTTCAAGGTTAACAGGTTCATGTTTGGATACTCGATTCATATGTAAAAGTGGTTCTCAAGCAAGGTTAATATAATTGGAACTCGTTTTATGGTCGTGAAATGTTAAAAATAATTCGGACTCCTTTTATGGAAATATCACTCGATTCTTGTATTGGAGCCTTATACGAATTATAGACTTGCAGAAATATGTATATAGTTCTGGTAGTATTGTTCAGACAATTGAAAAAGAAATCTTATTACTAGTTTTTGTTTGAAACAATATATATTATTCATTAGAAATATTACAAATTAACATAACGGATCCATGCTTTCTATTTCAATCCATTCCATACTGTTATTATTAATTAAATGTAGAAACGTTTTTTTTTTTTGATTAACTTCACATTTTTCAAATAGGAATAGCAACTGTTTCTCTCATGGTAAATGCTGAATTTTCCGGTAACTCCAGAATTTTTTTATATGTTATATACTTTTTAATTATTTCTGCTTCCTTTCTTCCTTTTACATACCTATATCGTAAAAACATCTTCGGTCAGTCTTAGTTAATATTAGTCACAATTTTCAGGACTGAATGAATCCTGTTTCCCACTTGATATAATGATGGTTATGTGTGAGCTCATTTACCTGTTTTTGGAGAGGTCACTTCAATTGACTACTAGGTAGGTAAAGTTTTATGAATTTATAAACTTCCCAGGTAGATTGATGTCAAAGACTTTCGACAGATATGAATAATTTGCATATATGTCAAAGACTTGTGACAGATATGAATAATTTGCATATCCGAAATCTAATGGAATTGGTGGTTTTCATTTGTGTTGTAGGTTACCAATCACTCTCTATTCAATATTATCTCACAAAATAATGGTTTATGATATTATATTGCCACCTTAGAATAACTCAAAACATTATCATGATTTTGAATTATTCAAAATTATTCTTTTTCATAACATCAAGTTGCATATATACTACTGTGTATGTTCAATATATGATTGTCCCAGTTGCTATTTAAGTTTCTGTGAACGGTAGGTATCAATACCTCGTATTGAATGAAAAAAAAATCTGAATTCGGCTTATTCACATTTCAAGGTGAAAAAGGTTAAATATAAAATGTGGATTATGTACGAGTGAGTAAAACCAGAGAGTAAAACCAGACAAGTATTCGCAGAAGGGTGTACAGGTACACCCAATTGGTCTAATGAAATTTTCACAATTTGAAAGATACAATCAACATATCCAAGGACTTACTTATTAAGTGATTCTTCAAATGAAGATATTATGAGTGGTTTCTACGAATTAAAACTGTAGAAAGTGAAACATCCTGGTATATACTTGGTAGAAAATGTTTTGAGAAAAAAAGTCCAACTGTTTGTGAGGTTTTTAGGAATGGGGAAGAAGCATAATTTCTGGATCAATAAAAATGATTTACAGTTAATTGATTCTGAAATATTCTTCATTATGTAAAGATATTGAGTAATAAATATTTTACAATCTTGTTTTGAGTTTATACGAAGTAAGGTTATAGTAAGGTTATAGTTATGAAAATCTACTACTAAAAATATTTTTTCTATTTTTCATATCTAAAATAGGAGTTAAAATGTACTCGAAATTTTTAATTCTATTATTGAATCTCATTCTGTCAATAACAAACATCTCCCAATAATATTTACGAGATTCGTGATATGCAAAAGTCCGAACATAGGTACATATGGTGAATAGTATCTTTATCACTGAAAGTAACTTTCTTCATATCATATTATCTAATTCACATCATTCATTACAGTATACGGATCAAATTTTATCAATTCTTTAAAAATCAGTGAATTGAATAAATATTTATATGACTTATCTAATACGGTATTTACATTCACTAAGACATCCCCACTCATTTTTGACACTGATCAGGTAATCAGATTACCACTTCTTCAAATATATTCTAGCTCAAGGTTATTATGCATTGTACGGTAACATTATTTCAACGATCAATAGAAATTAAATTTAAGAACACTCCTGAGTACATCAGAATTTGAAAAATAAATCAATTCACTCTCTCGAACCGAAATATGAGTCCGACAATGTATCCAGTCTGGCTCATGGAATGTTGAAGCATCTGACCGAGTTCAATGAACCTGTTGAGATCGAAATATTCAGTTCCCTGGCAGTATACTTTATAGTAAAAAATTATCTGAAATTCAAACACATGTATGAAAACTAAATTATATGAAATGACATTACGTTCGCGTAATGTGGAATATATACTGGGTATGAGTGGAAAGGGTGTTTGATAGTCAAGGTCCAATCGAAATTATGGTTGAGTATGATTCTGATATATTCAAATAAATCAGATTACCCCCACTCCAAATATATTCTAATAAGGTTATTATGTATTGTACAGTTATTTTACCGATCAATAGAAATGAAGGTTAAGTACAGTGCTGAGCAGATTACCCCAACTCCATATATAATCTAGCCCAAGTTTATCATATATTGTACAGTTATTTTACCGATCAATAGAAATGAAGGTTAAGTACAGTCCTGAGTAAATCAGATTACCCCGGATAGTTAACTCAGTGGAGAAAAGGGTTCGGTTTCGATCTAAGATGGTAGCGATCGATTGTACAAGCTCTTCCACGTTCCTTAGGCGTCGAAGTGCTGTGATATAACCTTTTCTGTAACGTTACGGATGGTACAGATTAACTTTAAGTGAATGACGAAACAAAATAATACACAGTAATAAAATAAACACTCTATTATAAATGAAAAAATGTGAAACAAATAATCACGGTTATGGTACAATAATAAAATAAAAAAACAAAGTAAGTTGAGAGAGCTGCAAGCTGAGGTTGTGAGAGAGTTTATATATACAGGGAAGCAGGTAATGCGTTTAAGCAAGCGGTGTTCTACCAGTATGTACTATGAAGGTTGAACCCCCAACAAAATATGAATACTTCACGGACCAGTATAGATTCAATAAATAAAACTACCTACAGATCGTTACAGCGATACTTAACAGTGCTACACCACACCACTTACAAAGTACACCCGAACTGTATTCAGGGAAACATGTAATTGAATACCACAATCAAACACTATACTTTACAGCTGAGCGGTAACCTCTTCAACGTATCTCTTAGATACAAACGGATTTCAAGTACAAGATTTATTAAAGTTTAATTGCCAACGGTGACTTATGCTGAATTTCCAGAATTCAGTTAACCCAATATACACAGATTTACGGAAATATCAAACCAGATATGGAATCAATGCAAATGAATATACGCAATATCATAAGTCACAACGTCAATCCAATACACAGAGTTCAAATTCAATATTATACACTTGTGATCCGTAGCAAATTTACGGAGAAAAGACGGAACATAGCTATGAACGATATACAATACAATTTCAGATTCTCATTTTGAATTAATCGCGTTTCCTAGAGGGTCCTGTGCTACGGCAGCGAGACTGAGCCTTATAATCTTTTCTCTGCCATTCTTCCTTTTCTTTAGAACTAGCACTTTCACCTGGTTCTACGCCTTGGATAGCCTCCTGACAATTTTCCCTTCTCAGCAGAGTAGCCATTCCAAATTGCCAATTATTGAAGTTGTTTGCCTCTAAAATTGGCACTGTATTATTGAGTGCTCCAGCCATAGTTTACTATATTAACTGGATTATTCACAAAACACAAATAAGTCTCTGCACACAAAACTCAAACTGTTTGCAGCCTGTATATTTCACAATCCTTCGCTTCTGGGCCCATAACCTGTTAAAATTCACTGGTAATAGTATATTACATACCGAGCGGGGAAGTAATCTATTGCAGCCGAACGGCAAGGTAGCATACCGAGGTGTGCTGCAGACGTGAGGCTGGAGTGATTTTCCCCGAGGTTTGTATACTATTCTACTCACAATCTATCACATTAATAATCAAGTTCTGATAATAATTATTACTTGTATTCATTAGGAAACATAAAAAGTTAGTTGATTCAACCATAGATTCGATCTGACAGTTGGGTCATAATAAATTCACAATTTAATTTTCGACAATATTAACGAAAAATTTCCGACTGCGAATTTGAATCGACACCACCACAACTTCTTTCAGGTAACTTTGATTATTGGCATTTCCGGAGCTTGCAGGTGTGATGAAA
Source organism: Cynegetis impunctata (assembly GCA_030704885.1). Classification (NCBI taxonomy): domain Eukaryota; kingdom Metazoa; phylum Arthropoda; class Insecta; order Coleoptera; family Coccinellidae; genus Cynegetis; species Cynegetis impunctata. The sequence continues at coordinate 21,549 of JARQZK010002362.1, read as the reverse complement.
TTCTAAAAATGAAAATAAATTATTCGGAAATTATAGAAAATCGGATTACAATAATGATTCTTATAACCGAAACCTATTCCTGGCGTAAATTTGTGATTACAAAACCAGAATGGATGAAAGTAGTGAAACAATACTGTGACATGCGCAACAACATCGACTGTGAAAGGTTCTCACAAATGAGGTTTTTCAAAGTTACACGACAGCCTTTTGGCCATAATTCTATCGGAAGTTTTCCCAAAAAAATTGCAACCTTTTTAAAACTAGAAAATGTTAATGGGTTTACAGGACATTGTTTCAGACGTATTTCAGCGACATTATTAGCAAGTACAGGTGGAGACATTCTACAGTTGAAGAGATTAGGGGGGTGGAAATCCAGTACCGTAGCTGAAGGTTATGTGGAGAATTCTTTGCATGGACAATTAAAAATAGCTAATATGTTGTCTCACGCTGAAAATCCTAGAACGTCGGCATCATAATCGAATTCTGAAACTCATAACTTTAAGCAACAAGGTCTTGCTTCAACAGTCAATAGTAATCATAATTCGAATGTAACTATTAATATTTATAATTCCAAATAGTTTTTTTTTTATATTAAATGAATATAAAGTTAATTCTGATTTATTTCCATGCTAGAAGGTAAAGTGACACAAGCTAGCTGGTAAAGTGACATTAGCTAGCCGGAAAAGTGAGATTTGCTAGCCGGGAAAGTATGAAGTATGCAATGAAGCAGTTCCCGACTGTTCTGAAGGTTAGAAAACCATCGATTACTGATCGATTGTGAGTAAAATGAATTTACTGAAGCATTTCATTCAAACATATATTGAAATTATGATTGAAGGAGAAAAAATTAACGAACGAGAGTGACACAATAATATTACGCCAACTAACATATTCATATATTATAATTTCTATGGCTAATCATAAAATAACAGATTTCATATTCAACAAATATCACTCATCATTAAATTACAAAGTTCATTTGTGCGATAAGCACCGGCAACTCCAATCACCAAAATCTTCTGAAAGTAATAAGAAAGAGTTAGGTTTAAAAATGTCATAATTTGGAGCACTTACCTTTTGGCTGCAAAATAAATGGTTCGGATCGTTCTTTATGAATTATTCTAAATCAGTTTTCGTGAATATCGCAGCTTTTTTAGGAGTATAATTCACTGTTTCACTTTTTCAAAAGGCGATTAATCTAAAATATTTGTAAATATCGATGTTTTCTTTAATTTCGACATTGTTGAATTGTTTGACCATAATTCTTGTTTATAGATAGTTTGTTACAATGGCAGTTACAATAAGTGTAGCCACATGAAGCGCCACTGATGACTTAATTTATGTTAGTTATTAATTTCTATGGTTTGACGAAAGCGTCTGTTTTAAGAATGATAGTTTTAGTTTGGCGGTATCAATAGAATTAGAAGCTGTATGATAAATGTACTAGTTTAATTAGTGGTAGTCTAGTGTTCTGAATAAAAGGATTAAAATAACACTCAGTGTTCTGATTCGAACGGCCTGATATAAATAAAATAATATAACAGGTTATGGTCCCAGGCTTACGCTAGAAACTGAGTGAAAGTGAGAATTAAAATCAGAAGACCACGAGATAATAAAAGTGCATAAGAAAAAATTAAAAATAGGCGAATCTAGAACCACCATAAAATTAACCGGGGAAAACTGGCCAGTATGGAAGTTCCAGATGACAATTCTATTGAAAGGAAGAGGACTTCTTAGGATGGCTGATGGAACAAGGATTAAACGAAAGGATGGAGATGAAATGGCAAGATGGTCGAAGGACGACGCGAGGACTCAGGAAACAGCGAGAGAAATGTGGACCAAATTAAAAAGTGTATATGATAAGGAATCGGTCGTAAGTGCTCATCTGTTACAACAGAAATTTTTCATGCTCACCTTCGATTCCACAGTAAGTACTTTTATTTCAAAAATTGAAGAAATAAAAACTAAACTAAAAACAACAGGCGAAACTTTGTCAGAGAAAATGATCATTACAAAGATTCTTATGACCGTTCCAGAAAATTTAAAATATTTTACATCAGCCTGGGAGTCAGTACCAGTTGAAAATCAAATGCTGGAAGAATTAACTTCAAGACTACTTCTGGAAGAAGAACGATGCAAATCGGAAGAGTCGACAACAGCCCTGATGACTAAAACTAAAAATTCCCCAAACAAGCAAGTCAAGAAATGCTATATGTGTAATAAAACTAGACACATTGCCAAGAATTGCTATTTCAGAAACAAGAATGTCAAAAATGGTGAAAGTAGAGCAGGAAGTAAATTCTGTACAAAGTGCCGAAAACAGGGACATGAATTACAAAACTGTTGGTTCAAGAAGAATAAAGAAGAAACATCTAGAGCAAGTCAAGTCAAGGAAGAGACCAATGCATTCATGATGTATTGGAACGATGAAAGAACAAATGATTGGTACCTAGACTCAGGGGCCACCGAGCACTTCTCATGGAATAAAGAAATGTTCGAAAGAATTGATAAAAATGGAACCCTTAAAACAGTAAGATTGGGAAGTGGACAAAAGTTGGAGGTAAGAGGATATGGAATCAGGAATTCGCATGCATATAATGGCTCTAAATTTATTGAAACCACATTGTCAAATGTTTTGTATGTGCCAGATCTTAAGTTCAACTTATTTTTTGTTGGATGTGCCTTAGATAAACGATATTTCTTGAAATCAGATAATTCCATGTGTAGGTTAACTGATAAATCTGATAAAGTAAGGGCAATTGCGAAAAAAAAATAAACTGTATAAAATGATATTCAAACATGACCAGAAAGAAAACCAAATTTCAGAATGCATGATAACAAAGAAAATAGAAAGTCTAGAAATTTGGCATCACAAATTAGTTCATCAAAATTTTGAATATGTCAGAAATATTCTAAAGAACATGAATATAGAATACATAGATAGTGAATTCACTTGCGAACAGTGCTTAGTTGGAAAGCAGCATAAATTAAAATTCAAAACTAGTGAGGCAAGAGCTAATACAAAACTAGAAATAGTGCACGCAGATGTGTGTGGACCAATGGAAACAGTTTCATTACGTGGATCTCGATATTTTATATTGTTTAAGGATGATTTTTCTTCTTATAGACATGTTTATTTTGCTGAGCAGAAATCCGAAGTACCCAATATAATTAAGAAGTTTATATCTATGGCTGAGAAACAAACAGGAGCTAAAATGAAAACGTTGAGAACTGACAATGGCTTAGAATTCGTGAATAAAAGTAAAACAACTTCTGGAGAGCAGAGGCATACGTCACCAACGTACTGTTGTATATAATCCTCAACAAAACGGAAGAGCTGAGAGGGAAAATAGAACGCTGGTAGAAGCAGCCTGGACTATGGTAAATTCAAACAAAAGCTTAGGAAAGACATTTTGGGCTGAAGCCGTAAATACTGCTTCGTATATTATAAACCTAACAGGCCCAAGTCCTGAACAAGGCGAAACCCCATATGAGTTATGGCATCGGAAGAAATATAAGGTGGAAATCTTTCACATATTCGGAAGCAGAGTTTCCATGATAGTACCCAAAGAACGAAGATTAAAATGGGATGCCAAAAATGAGCAGGGATATTTTATGGGATATGGAGAAGATGTAAAAGGTTTCAGAGTCTACATGCCGCAGAAAAACAAAGTTGAAACCGAAAGAGATATAATATTTCTTCTAGATAAAGTTCAAACAACTATCAAAACAGCTAGACTCCAGAACATCGAAGAAACTCTAGAGACCAAAGAAACACAAGATGAGGAAATTGATGATATGTTGCCTGAACCTGGTGGACACCTTGAAGACGATTCCATAAGTGAAGAGGATACAGAAGAGAATGAAGAAATGGAAGTTGGAAGATACAACCTGAGAAGAAATATACGAGAGAACCCAAGATACATTCATTTCGAAATGGACGTTGACACAGTGTTGATGACAGTGAGTAATGATGGGAAACCAGCCAACTATGAAGAAGCAGTGACAAGCAGCGAAGCTGAAAAATGGAAGGAAGCTATGAAAGAAGGAAGAAAAGCCTTAGAAGAAAACAATTGTTACGAGTTAGTGAATGCTAGTCTTGTTAAAAGGCCTGTAGAGTGTAAGTGGGTGTACAAAAAGAAGAAAGACGAACTTAATAACGTTGTTCAATTTGAAGCAAGGCTTATAGCCAAAGGCTTCCAACAATTTTTGACAAATCATAACATTTATAGCCTAGTAGCTAAATTAACCTCAGTAAGATTCTTTTTAGATTTGTGCACCAATTATAATTTCAAAATTCATCAACTCGATGTATGCAGTGCTTTTCTGAATGGAATAATTGATGATGGGGTATTCATAATATCACCTAAAGTTTTTGATAATGAAACAGGAAAATATGCAAAGCTGAAAAGATCATGATATGGGTTAAAAATCTCTCCAGAGAGTTGGTACAAAAAATTTAATGATTTATTGATAACTTCAAAATTTGAAAGGTCCCAAAATGAGTATTGTATCTATTTTAAAATATCAAATACTTCCAGGATTTTCATCCTAATTTATGTTGACGATTTATAGATAGCTGGATCTAATGAAAAAGAAATTGATGACTGATTGAACTTTTAACAAAAATTTCAAAATGAAAGACTTAGGTGGCATGAATAAATTTTAAGGCATGAATATCACTCAGAACTTAGCTGAAAATGAAATAAAAATAAACCAAACATTGTATCTAAAAAATGTATCTAAAAAATGACATTTCAAAATGTCAGATTGTAAACCATGTAAAACGCATATGGAAGTAAATCTCAAACATGATGAAAAAAATCAAAGAAATGTGTAGAAAAGCAATAGGTTCATTAATGTATGCAATGCTATATTCTAGACCAGATCTATGTATTTCAATAAGTATTTTAAGCAGGTATCAATGCAGCGCCAGTTCAGATCTTTGGAAAGCCATCGAAAGAGTTTTTACATACATACAAGGAACTTTGAACAAAAGTCTTATTTTTAGAAAAACAAATAATCAAAACATTATTGAAGGTTATGCTGATGCGGATTGGGCTGGGGATAGAACTGACAGAAGATCAACTTCTGATTACTTGTTTAAAATTTTCGGATGTACTGTTAGTTGGTGTTCTAAGAAACAGTCTTCTGTTGCTCTGTCTTCAACTGAGTCAGAATATATCGCATTAAGTTTAGCTATGAGTGAAACCTATTGGCTTAGAAGCTCGATTATTGACCTAAAGATATGTAATAGTAATAGTTTAATTGCTGTAATTTACGAAGACAATCAATCAGTGATCAAAGTACGTAAAAACCCAGAATTCCACAAAAGACATAAACATATCGATATTCGATTTCATTTCATAAGAAACAAAGTGAATAATAATACAGTATCGATAAGATATATTTCAACAAATTTGCAGATAGCAGACATGTTCACAAAACCGTTGTCACAACTTAAATTTGAACATTTACTTTTAAAATGTAACCTAGTTTAAGAATTGGACTTACTTGCCATTGAGGGGGAGTGTTGTTTATAGATAGTTTGTTACAATGGCAGTTACAATAATTGTAGCCACATGAAGCGCCACTGGCGACTTAATTTATGTTTGACGAAAGCGTCTATTTGAATGATAGTTTCAGTTTGGCGGTATTAATAGAATTAGAAGCTGTATGATAAATGTACTAGTTTAATTAGTGGTAGTCTACTGTTCTGAATAAAAGGATTGAAATGAAACTCAGTATTCTGATTCAAACGGCCTGCTATAAATAAAATAATACAACAATAATGTTGAAGATTTTTTATTTGCGTCAGTTTGCTGTGGCATACAGACAAACAATACATTTTCTGATATCTTTGTAGTTTTTTTTCAAACACCATGTGAGGGGGTCAGAAGCCAAGAGGTCCAAGTATCAAACTGTACATTATTATTATATTCTCTCAAATAAATTCGCTTTGACCTTTTGGGTGAAAGTGTACACTCTATTTCATCAACATCCATATAATAACTTCTAATAATCTAATCACGACCTAATTTTATATAACTTTTCATATGATTTCAGCGAATTTTATACAAAACAGAATCGACAAGTAGTGACAGCTGTCAATTGACATTCATTAAAATTTGGATAGATATCTCGTTTCAAATATGCTAATAAAACTGTACATATAACTCAAATTTATCTTAAATAGACTGCTAGAAAAATATTATTTCATTATCAGAAGGAATCGCAAAAACAATGAAAAATACAAATGGGGTACGATAAATTAGTTGTAATAATAGATTTACGGCGACTAATAAAATTAGAAAAAAGAAATAGGTTTCAACTAAAAAGGGAATAATAGTGAAATTGGAAATATCATTTAGGAAGAAATTAAATCGAATGTACTGGTATGTGAAAATATCGCTGAGTGTGAGAGTGCTGTAAGACACAAAAATTGATATAAAGTCATATGCCAAAACATAAGAAGTATAGGGAAAAACTTTGAACATTTTCTCGTTGTTCTGGGCTTATTGAATAAATATTTTAATTGCATAGTACTTTCCGAGACATGGCAAATAGATAACCTGAGCTACTCTCAAATCAATGAGTATGATATTTTATCTAATGAAGGCAAGCTCAACCAGAATGACAGAGTAATTATATTCACTGAAATTATAGCTGTAATCTTCAACATTATAGAAACATTCCTTTAATAGAAATTTTTTGACAGTCTTCTTGAATTTGTTTTTCTGAAGATTTTGAATACATCGTGGTAGATGATTAAAAATTTTAATACTCTGATAAAGTGGAGACATTTCAAACTTAGTAGTTTTATGAATGGGAAAATACAATTCATTCTTATTTCTGGTATCATGTGAATGAAAACTAGAAATTTTTACAATACTATTCTCATTTTCTTTCACATATATTAGACATTTGAATATAAATAAAGCGGCCAAAGCGAGAATACTATTGTCTATAAAAAGGGGTCTGCAAGTGGACAGTGGATGGCAATTGAACATTAAACGAACTATTCGTTTTTGAATGACGAATTCTCTATTAACCTCTGAAGAATTAATCCATAGCTAAAAATTGTAAGATAGGTGACAATATACTAGAGAATAGTAGACCTTAATAAGAGAATTTAGTGGAAGAGATCTTTTGACTCTACTTAACGCGTAATAGGAGGTGTTCAAATTTTTACATAGGTCATCAATATGCGAAAGCCATTTTAGACATCTATCAATGTGTATACCCAGAAACTTAACATGGTCATTATATGAGATAACCGTATCCAAATGCTGAACAATAAATGTTTCACTCCCAGAGCCACATACACTAAAACGAATGCATTCCGTTTTATTGACATTCATCTTAATTATATTTTTGTGACACCTCTCGATGAAACTTTGCATAATGAGCTCCATAGAGTTCGTGATTCATCTAACGTCTGACCTGAAACCGCTATAGAGGAATCATCGGCGAACAGTATTATCCTGATAGTCCGGTGTAGTGTCTTATTGGAGTTGACTAATTTGATGAAAATTTTCCCCAAGTTTGGTGGGAAGTCATTTATAAATAGGAGGAACAATAGTGGTCGAAGGACAGAGCCCTGAGGCACTCCTAATTTCAAATTTCGCTCACCTGAACAACGATCATCAACTCGAACGGATGCGACTATATTTTCGAGATAACTCCGAATCCAATCGTGAAAGATACCCCTGAACCCCAAGTTATAAAGCTTGTATAAAATGAATTGATGCGACAGACTATCGAACGCCCGTGATAAATTAAAAAACAAAGCAGCAACATTTGCGCCACGATCCAGGTGCTCATAGACGAATTCAACAAAATTCAACGCTCCAGTCTGAGTTGAGCGACCGGATCTAAAGCCGTGCTGAGCACTATTAAGAATCTGAAACTTGTCCAAATATTTCATCATTCTGCTATATCTTATCTTCTCGAATACTTTTGAGAATGTACTCAGGATAGCAATAGGTCTGTAGTTCGAAACATCAGCCATATCATCTTCTTTGAAAATCGGAACAATGCAAGCCTTCTTGAGGAGGTTGGGAAATACTCCAGTGGTTACTGAAAGATTTATAATATGTGCGAAATGAGTACTTATCTCATTGACTATCAGTCTCAAAATACGCTCAAACGGAATCGAGTCCAGAACCTTTTGTTTTTTTCAATAATTTGAAAACATCGATCACCTCCTGTTCATGAAGTGGATAAAAGAAAAAATTTTTATTCAAAATAGATGAAGTGGTACAGGAGTGGTTTGATGGATCCTTGAAATATGTTGAGCGAAGTCTCCACGATTGTTGTGAAATGATCTAAAAAGATTTCCGCTACTATTTTGGGATCACTGTATGAAACGCCATCAACAGATAGCGAAATAGACTTATGATTCTTCGTTTTCCTACCAGTCATAGTATTCACCATCATCATAGACAGTTATTTTCTTATATTTCAATTAGTTGTTCATTGAATTTAAATTTTGTACTCCTAATAAGGGAATGATAAGATGATTTGGCTTTATTATATAGATCATAAGTAGATTGACTATTGAAACTCTTATGCAACTTATGATCACGTTTAGCAGTAATAATGTCAGAAGATATCCACCTTTTTTCATTCTGGACCCAACCAATGCACCTTATGAGTGGACAACAATCTTCAAAAGTGGTTCTAATAATATCGAAGAATATTTCAAAACATCTACATGTTGGGACTTGTAAATATTACCAAAATCACACTGCAAGACAGAATGAACAAAATTATCATGGTTATGCTGACTTAAATTTCGAATCATCCTAGGTACATAGTGGTATTATCATCGCAACTGATAGTTATAGGCATCACAAGGGAAATAATTCGATGATCACTAATATGGGCCTCACATACCTCAACATTGCAATCACTCAATTCCGCATTAGTCAGAATATAATCTAATTTTGAAATAGAAGTATGACCTGTGACATCACAAAACACCCTAGAAGGTTCATTTGATGATACCCTCAGATTAGAGCACTCCAGTAAATTCAAAAGTAACATACGATTTTTACACTTGACTTTGAGGAAATCAATGTTTAAGTCACCACAAACAAAGATCATATCAGCTGAGCCGTAACAGTGATTCAAATCTAGTGATAGTCTTTCGAGAAAATTTTCAACACTACCAGAACAAGGTCTATATACACTTAATATGGCCACTCGGATGTTATCAGCGATCACTATAGTCCCACAAATTTCACATTCCAATTCTTCTGAAAACCGAGAAACATTCAGACTTTTCACGTGCATGCCAGCTCTAACGTAGATCAGCGAACCTCCATGCTCTCTATCAGGTCGGCAGTAGTAGTCAGCTTGGAAGTAGCCAGGTAACGTCATAGTCTTCACATTTTCAGAACAACACCAGTACTCGACAACACTTATAACGTCAGGTTTTTTCTCAGCTACAAGTACCTCAAGATTATCCATCTTATTAGTTATGCATTGGGCATTACGTTGTACTATCTTGAAATTTCGGTTTATATTAAAGAGATTGTTTTTCAAGGTGCTGGATGTTTTTCCGATCTCGGCCGGAATATATATATATATATATATATATATATATATATATATATAGTAAGGTTTCAACCCCTATAAAAATTCTATAATGGATTTTGAAAGAAACTTGCCACAAGATGTTACCAGCTAGCTCTATGTGGGGGTTCTGAACGGTTGAAATCAAGCTACTTACACTAATAGTGAACCAAAAAATGGAATAAGCGCGCCATGATAACTTTTTCAGTACAAATACACTCTCAATAAAACTCTAATGTAACAAAAGAATATATTGACTCTAATTTACAACTAATAACGAAGTGCACTTATCTACGCGACAGCTGTCGGTGGTGGCTTCCTCTATTCTGGCCTATCTTGGATGGCTCGGTGTCTTAATTTAATATGCTTCAGCTCTTTCCTTGATCGGTATCTCAACTTGAAATGGTTCAGCTTTACACTTGATCGGTATCTCAACTAGAAGTGGTTCAGCTCTCCACTTGATCGATATCTCAACTTGAGAATGTTTCAGCTCTCAAAGTAAAGCCCTCAACGTAAAGCTCCCAAAGTGAAGGTCTCAAATTAAAGCTCTCAAAGTAAATGTCTCAAAGTAAAGCTGTCAAAGTGAAGCTCCCAAGGTAAAGGGGTCCCTGTTAAACATTAGTTCGTAAGTACAGGTCGAAGTATCTTGGGTTGCCGACCACCATTGCCATTATCTCGAACGCGTACAATTTGCCGGGGTTCTACAATAATTACTTGTTACAAGTAATGTACTCTAAATCTCGAGGTGAAAGAAAACTCTATCAAACATAAATTATTCGGTTCGTAATATGGCTAAGGATGGCGGCACATGCACGAAATTATTAAATCTTTCAATATCAGTATTTTACCATGGACATCGCGACGTTTAAATGAGGAAAATGGTATGGATAGTCTTACAAATGAATTTAGGAATGATATTTCTCACCCCAATACTATAAAATTGAAGCTAATTTAGTATAAAATGCAAAGGACGCTACCCCATGTGGAGACTTCTTGATACCCATCCTACAGCGATGTTTTACAACTAATTAAATGAAATTTATGGAAAAAAATACCATACAAAATGAATCAAAAGGTTGATACATTTCCACAACTTTTAATTAAAATGAAATTTGAAAGATTTACTCACGTAATCTGTTGACCCCTTGACTAGTTTCACTAACACCAAATCGAGAAAGAATGAGACGGTAATCGGAAATGAAAATGGCCACTATACGCCGGGTCGTGCGCATCGGTCAACGTAATTCGGTACGTCAACTGGTCGAGCGTTTTATTGCGGTAGCCTTTTACCAAATCGAACGGTTCAAAAAACCGTTACTATATATATATATATATATATATATATATATATATATATATATATATATATATATATATATATATATATATATATATATATATATATATATATATATAAAAATATATAAATATATATATATATATATATATATATATATATATATATATATATATATATATATATATATATATATATATATATATATATAAAATATATATATATATATATATATATATATATATATATATATATATATATATATATATATATATATATATATATATATATATATATATATATATATATATATATATATATATATATATATATATATATATATATATATATAAATAAATAAATATATATATATAAATATATATTTATATATATATATATATATATATATATATATATATATATATATATATATATATATATATATATATATATATATATATATATATATATATATATATATATATATATATATATATATATATATATATATATATATATATATATATATATATATATATATATATATATATATTGTCACGTTTGATACGTGATTCTGTTCTATATTGGGGTTTCCTAAATCTAAATGGGGGTGAATAATATAAAAATCAACTGCCTTTACCATCTTTTCACGTTTTCTTAGTGCTGCTAAATATTCTTTAAGCTGCTAAGGGGTTTCAATAAAATATACGAGAGGTTCGTTAATACCTTATTTTGGTTAATTGATTATTTAAGTCGATTCAATCATATAAAAAGGAGTTCACAATTATGGTTACATTTTTATGCTACATACCATCATTACATTTTTATATTACATACCTTACAACTGAGCCAGGGCAAATATCAGTTTGTCTACATCGTGTTCGGTGAGTTTTCCACAACGATGGAAATTTGGAAAACTAAAGTTTGAAGAATTGAACTGAAAGCCGAAAACTGAAAACTGATTTGATTTTGCATTTGTCGCGATATTTATCTGTTTGGCGTACGTGACTATTTGATCAAAGAAAATGCTGACTTGCTTCCAGAGCGGAAGTGAGCCAGACGCCAAATCTGAATTTACCTCGCGAATTATTCCATTCGGTCGGGCATTGTTTAAGCCAAAAAAAAATTATAAATATTGGATCTACCGCTATCATTATTTATATTTCGTCTCTTGGAGCTGGCTATTTTGAAGTCACATATCCGGACGGAAAATTTTGTATGAAAAGTACTATCTATTCTCTATGAAATCATCTAATTTTTGTTCTTGGCCGGGCATTGTTTAACAAAAAAAAATTAAGAATATTGGTTCTACCGCTATCATTATTTCTATTTCGTCTCTTGGAGCTGGCCCTTTTGAAGTCACATATCCGAACGAAAAATTTTGCATGCAAAGTACTATGTTACCATGTAATTCTGGTCCTTGGCCGGGCATTATTTGAGCCAAAAAAAATTATAAATATTGGTTCGACCGCTATCATTAATCATATTTCGTCTCATGGAGCTGGCCCTTTTGAAGTCACATATCCGAAATGAAGATTTTGTATAAGTACTTTCTATTCTCTTTGTGAAAATCTAATTTTGGTTCTTGGCCGGGCATTGTTTAAGCCAAAAAAAAATATAAAATTGGTTTTACCGCTATCATTATTTATATTTCGTCTCTTGGAGCTGGCCCTTTTGAATTCACATATCCGAACGAAAAATTTTGTATGAAAAGTACTATCTTTTCTCTATGAAATTAACTAATTTTTGTTTTTGGCTGGGCATTTTTTAACAAAAAAAAAATTCTTAATATTGGTTCTACCGCTATCATTATTTATATTTCGTCTCTTGGAGCTGGCCCTTTTGAAGTCACATATCCGAACAAAAAATTTTTTATGGAAAGTACTATCTATTCTCTATATAACTGTCTAATTTAGGTTCTTAGCTAGGCATTATTCAACCAAAAAAAAATTATAAATATTGGTTCGATCGCTATCATTATTCAAATTTCATCTCATGGAGCTGGCCCTTTTGAAGTCAAATATCCGAACGGAAAGTTTTGCACAGTAGGTACTTTCTATTCTCTTTGTAAAAATTCAATATTGGTTCTTGCCCGGGTATTTTTCAAGCCAAACAAAAATTATAAATATTGGTTCTACCGCTATCATTATTTATATTTCGTCGCTTGGAGCTGGCCCTTTTGAAGTCACATATCCGAATGGAAAATTTTGTATGAAAAGTACTATCTATTCTCCATGAAATTATCCAATTTTCGTTTTTGGCCGGGCATTGTTTAACAAAAAAAAATTATAAATATTGGTTCTTACGCTATCATTATTTATATTTCGTCTCTTGGAGCTGGCCCTTTTGATGTCACATATCCGACCGGAAAATTTTGTATGAAAAGTTCTATCTTTTCTCTATGAAATCAAATAATTTTTGTTTTTGGCCGGGCATTGTTCAACAAAAAAAAATTATGAATATTGGTTCTACCGCTATCATTATTTATATTTCGTCTCTTGGAGCTGGCTCTTTTGAAGTCACATATCCGGACGGAAAATTTTGTATAAAAAGTACTATCTATTCTTTATGAAATCATCTAATTCTTGTTCTTGGCCGGGCATTGTTCAACAAAAAAAAATTATAAATATTGGTTCTACCGCTATCATTATTTATAATTCGTCTCTTGGAGCTGGCCCCTGTGAAGTCACATAGCCGAACAGAAAATTTTGCATGGAAAGTACTCTTTATTCTCTATGTTAGCATGTAATTTTGGTTCTTGGCCGGGCATTATTTGAGCCAAAAAAAATTATAAATATTGGTTCGACCGCTATCATTATTTATATTCCGTCTCTTGGAGCTGGCCCTTTTGAAGTCACATATCCGAACGGAAAATTTTGTATGAAAAGTTCTATTTTTTCTGTATGGAATCAACTAATTTTTGTTTTTGGCCGGGCATTGTTTAACAAAAAAAAAATTATAAATATTGGTTCTACCGCTATCATTATTTACATTTCGTCTCTTGGGGCTGACCCTTTTGAAGTCACATATCCGACGGAAAATTTTGTATAGAAGGAACCATCTATTCTCTATGTAACCATTTAATTTTGGTTCTTTGCCGGGCATTCTTTATGACAAAAAAAATTATAAATTTTGGTTCGACCGCTATCATTATTCATATTTCGTCTCTTGGAGCTGGCCCTTTTGAAGTCACATAGCCGAACTGAAAATTTTGTGTGGTAAATACTTTCTATTCTTCTTTTAAACATCTTATTTCGGTCCTTGGCCGGGCATTGCTTAACAAAAAAAAATTATAAATATTGGTTCTACCGCTATCATTATTTATATTTCGTCTCTATGTGCTGGCCCATTTGAAGTCACATATCCGAACGGAAAATTTTTATGGAAGTACTATCTATTCTCTATATAATCATCTAATGTTGGTTCTTGGCCGGGCATTAGTTGAGTCAAAAAGAATTATAAATATAGGTTCGACCGCTAGCATCATTCATATTTCGTCTCATGGAGCTGGCCCTTCTGAAGTCACATATCCGAACTGAAAATTTTGTATGGTAAGTACTTTCTATTCTCTTTGTAAAAATCTAATTTTGGTTCTTGGCCGGGCATTGTTTAAGCCAAGAAACAATTATAAATTTGGTTCTACCGCTGTCATTATTTATATTTCGTCTCTTGGAGCTGGCCCTTTTGAAGTCACTTATCTGAACAAAAAATTTTGTATGAAAGGTACTATATATTCTCCATGAAATCATTTGATCTTTGTTCTTGGTCGGGCATTGTTCAACAAAAAAAAATTCAAATATTGGTTCTACCGCTATCATTATTTATATTTCGTCTCTTGAAGCTGGCCCTTCTGCAGTCACATATCAAAACGGAAAATTTTGTATGGAATGTACTATCTATTCTCTATGAAATCATCTAATTTTTGTTCTTGACCGGGCATTGTTCAACCAAAAAAAAATATATAAATTTTGGTTCTACCGCTATCATTATTCATATTTCGTCTCTTGGAGCTGGCTCTTCTGAAGGCACATAGCTGAACTGAAAATTTTGTATGGTAACTACTTTCTCTTCTTTTTTCAAATATCTAATTTTGGTTCTTGGCCGGGCATTGTTTAAGCCAAAAAAAAATTAAAAATATTGGTTCGACCGCTATCATTATTCATATTTCGTCTCATGGAGCTGGTCTTTTTGAAATCACATATCCGAACGAAAAACTTTGTATGGAAATTACTTTCTTTCTATTCTTTATGTAAAAATTCAATTTTGGTTCTTGGCCGGGCATTATTTAAGCCACAAAAAATTATAAATGTTGGTTCGACCGCTATAATTATTCATATTTCGTCTCTTGGAGCATGAAGCTGTAAATTTGCCGTTCGGATATGTGACTTCAAAAGGGCCAGCTCCATGAGATGAAAAATGAATAATGATAGCATTCAAACCAATATTTAAAATTTCTTTTGTCTTAAATATTGCCCGGCCAAGAACAAAAATTAGATATTTACATAGAGAATAGAAATTATTTTCCATACAAAATTCTCCGTTCGCGTATGTGACTTCAAAAGGGCCAGCTCCATGAGACGAAATATGGATAATGACAGTGGTCGAATGAATATTTATAATTTTTTTTGGCTTAAATAACGCCTGGTCAAGGACCAAAATTAGATGCTTACAGAAAGAATAGAAAGTACTTTCCATACAAAATTTTCCGTTTGGATAGGTGACTTCAAAATGGCCAGATCCATGAGACGAAATATGAATAATAATGTCTGAGATTGAATTCTCGCACATCACTTAGTGAAACATCTTAAAGAATAAAGTATAAACACTTGGCTTACGTTTCACAATATGAAAAAAATATTCAGATACTGTATTCAGCAGTAACGAAAAGTCGACATGTTTCGAGTTATGAACTCATTATCAAGACTGACTACAGGAGAGTATTACATCGTATTATATAAGACAGACGAAAGCAAAGGTGATACCTGAAAATCAATTTGTTCGTTTACAAGGGGTAATTGACTATTCTGGGCGGAACTTATTTCGAGAATTTCTAGAAAGTCAAGGCGCTTTCGTTTGTTACCTGAATGTAACAATTTGGTTTTGTTGAAATCCAAGAAGTGATTGAATTTTATACAATGCTCAGAGAAGCCAGTGGTGTTTTTGTTTTGTAAAATTGACTTCATATGTTCTTCAACACGAATATTTATATTCCTTCCTGTCTGTCCAATATAGAAAGCAGGACATTCGTCGCAAAATATTTTGTAAATACCACTGTTTTCTCCGATGTTAGATTTTTCTTTACTGTTGACCAAGAATGACTTCAAGTTTTGTACAAATAAAAGAAACTTGAAGTCATTCTTTGTCAACAATAAAGAAAAATCTAACATCGGAGAAAACAGTGGTATTTACAAAATATTTTGCGACGAATGTCCTGCTTTCTATATTAGACAGACAGGAAGGAATATAAATATTCGTGTTGAAGAACATATGAAGTCAATTTTTCAAAACAAAAACACCACTGGCTTCTCCGAGCGTTGTATAAAATTCAATCATTTCTTGGATTTCAACAAAACCAAATTGTTACATTCAGGTAACAAAGGAAAGCGCCTTGACCTTCTGGAAATTCTCGAAATAAGTTCCGCCCATAATAGTCAATTACCCCTTGTAAACGAACAAATTGATTTTCAGGTATCACCTTTGCTTTCGTCTGTCTTATAAAATACTATGTAATACTCTCCTGTAGTAAGTCTTGATAATGAGTTCATAACTTGAAACATGTCGACTTTCCGTTACTGCTAAATACAGTATCTAAATATTTTTTTATATTGTGCAACGTAAGCCAAGTGTTTTTTATTTTGAAGTTTATACTTTACTGAATAATAATGTCTTGAATAATGCTCGGCCAAGAACCAAAATTACATAGAGAATAGATAGTAATTTCCACACAAAATTTTCCGATCGGATATGTGACTTCAAAAGGGCCAGCTCCATGAAACGAAATATGAATAATCATAGCGGTCGAATCAATATTTATAACTTTTTTTTTGGCTTAAACAATGCCCGGCCTGTAACCAAAATTAGATGTTCACATAGAGAAAAGAAAGTATTTTTCATTCAAAATTTTCTGTTCGGATATGTGAATTCAAAAGGGCCAGCTTCATGAAACGAATTATGAATAATAATAGCGGAACCAATATTCATAATTTTTTTAGGCTTAACTAATGTCTGGCCAAGAACCAACATTAAATTTTCACAAACAGAATAGAAGTTTCTTTCCATACAAAATATTCCGTTCGGATATGTGACTTCAAAAGGGCCAGCTCCATTAGACGAAACATAAATAATGATAGCGGTAGAACCTATATTTATAACTTTTTTTGGCATAAATAATGCCTGGCAAAAAACTGAATTTAATTTTTTCAAAGGAAATAGAAAGTACTTTCCATATAAAATTTTTCGTTCGGACATGTGACTTCAAAAGGGCCAGCTCTATGCGACGAAATATGGTTAATGATAGCGGTCGAACCAATATTTATAATTTTTTTTGGCTTAAATAATGCCCAGCCAAGAACCAAAATTAGATGCTCACATAGAGAATAGAAAGTACTTACCATACAACATTTTCCGTTCGCATATTTGACTTCAAAAAGGCCAGCTCCATGAGACGAAATATGAATAATGATAGCGGTCGAACAAATATTTATAATTTTTTTTGGCTCAAATAATGCCCGGAGAAGAACCAAAATTAGATGTTTACATAGAAAATAGATAGTACTTTCCATACAAAATTTTTCGTTTGGATATGTGACTTCAAAAGGGTCAGCTCCATGAGACGAAATATGAATAATGATAGCGGTCGAACCAATATTTATAATTTTTTTGGCTTAAATATTGCCCGGCCAAGAACCAGAATTAGATGTTCAGAAAGGGAATAAAAGTTCTTTCCATACAAAAATTTCCGTTCGGATATGTGTCTCCATGAGACGAAATATGGATAATGAAAGCGGTCGAACCAATATTTATAATTTTTTTTGGCATAAATAATGCCCGGCCAAGAACCAAAATTAGATTTTTACATAGAGAAAAGAAGTTGCTTTTCAAACAAAATTTTCCGTTTGGATATATGAATTCAAAAGGGCCAGCTCCATGAACCGAAATTTAAGTAATCATTGCGATCGAACCACTATTTATATTATTTTTTTGGGCTCAGTCAATGGGCGGCCAAGAACAAAAATTAGATGTTTACATAGAGAAAATAAAGTACTTATCGTGCATAATTTTCCGTTCGAATAAGTAACCTAAAAGTGCCAGCTCCATGAATAGGACCGTGGTGGAAAAGTGACGCTCGGAGCTGGCTCGCTGGGAGCTAACATCACCTCAGTGTATTTGATAGGGTTTACCGACTATCAGTTATGTCAGTTTCAATTTCGAGTTCTTTTTAGAAGAGGAGCAGCATTCAGTGTTTTCAGTAAATCCATACCTAGAAGCAAAATATAGAATAAAAAAATTGATTCTCATAATCAGAGGCAAAAACGTACTTGCTTTTATATATTCAATAAAAATCGTGTTGTAAATCTGAACCTGATCCTTGTTGAAAAAAAGGAATAAAATCTAAAACAAAATATAAAATAGAAAATATGTTTTCAAAGGAATCATTCGAAAAACTTGAAGATTTACGTGTGAGTTTCCGACGAGTGTTGATACTCTGCGACCGATTGCGTTTTTAACCACAGTTATTGGACATTTTAAGTGAATTTTCTTTGACGAGCATTTTGATGAAAGTCATTTGGAACTCAATAATCAGATTGTGTGAAAAACTTTGTGAGATCTACCGTTTGTTTGGGAGGATTGATTATCTTCGAATTAGTTGGTAAACAAAAGAATTTCCCTTATCAGTTTACTCCAGCTGATATTAAACGGGTCAGCTGCCCAACTTTCTAAAAGCAACCAACAATACACTATGGTGTATTACGAATATCCGTATTCCTAGAAACTTCCAAAATAAAAATATCAGTCGCTTTTGAGTACAAGGGCGCTGAACATGTCATCTTACAGCTCATCTATTTCAACTCCCACAATGTCTCAAAACACCTAACAAACAACAGCATCTCAAAAGTCTCCATACGTATCTGCAGCCAACTCTATCCCTAAAATCAACTTTCCCAAAAGAGACCAAGCCATTGTACTTCACGCCGAAGATAATCTCAAACTGCACGATTACGTTCAAGCTATTGGCGAAATTGTTAAACCAAAGAATATTTGTGTCGCCTCAAAGATATCGAATAACAGAATTTGTATATATCTGGCTACAGTAGGACTCGTTGAGCAGCTTATCCAAAATCATCCATCCGTTACAATTGGTGATATAAACCTCAATGTAAAAAGGCTAGTCTCACCAACTAAGAGAATAGTAATTTCGAGCATATCGCCTAGCATTCCTCACGAAATCGTACTTAACGCTATAGAGAATCTTGGACTGAAGCTCGCCTCTCCCATTTCATTTCTCAAGGCAGGCATTCGTGGAGATGAGTATTCACATATTATGAGCTTCCGAAGACAAGCATACATATTTCCTCCTACTGACAACTATGACCTACAAACGTCTGTCTTAATCCATTTTGATGGAAATGACAACAGAGTTTCTCTGTCGACTGATAGGATAGAATGCTTCATCTGTCGACAGACCGGTCATGTGGCATCGAATTGTCTCAATCCACAAACAACACAATCAAATATCTCTCATTCAATCACACAATCCTCAATAGCGGTAGATCAAGAGCCAGCCACGTCATCAAATGCTAACTGGGACCTCTTCGCTGAAAAAGTAAACGATCAAGCAGCACTCACAGACTTCTCGAACAACATTGATCTAGCAGTCCACCAACTCACCAACATTTTAACTTCAGCTGCAGAACAAAATGTTGGTACGTTTGTTATCTTATCTTATTATTATCCGACCTAGAACGGTTCTGTCAATTCCTCAGCTGATAAACATAAACCTACGATCACTAGACCTGACATTATGTATTCCTTTAGTATTTCCAAACCACCCTCCTTGGTTCAGACATCAACTAGTACTCAAAACCTCCTTACACAAATACACCAAACATGAAGCACCCAGTACAATGTTTAGAAACTACTTTTCCGAAATCATCGACACTGAAAAATTCGACCAACAACTATACACTGACGCCTCCAAAGATGATTATGTAGTCATATGCTCAATCATCAGTGAGCCGAACACGCCAGAGTCCTATAGACTTCCATCTATCTGCAGCATTTATACCGCCGAAATGTATGCCATTTACAAATCTCTCTTTGGCCCGATTACTCCAGGCAACAAAATTGCAATCCTCAGTGATTCACTGTCGGCAGTTCAGTCCATTGGAAACATCTACTCCATGAATCCAATTGTTCAAATATCCAAGAGAGAGTTCACAGACTCAAAACCGAGATGAACATTTCCACCTCCTTTATTTGGATATCATCTCATATAGGAATACCTGGTAATGAAGCTGCAAACCAATCCGCTAATTTAGCAAGATCCCTGGACCTACCTGAAGTGGACATTCAGCTTCACAGTGACCTCAAAACCACCATATATCAGAGATTTCTCCAAGACTCAAAAAAAGGGACAAAAACAATAATAAATTATTCGATATCCAACCCTAGATTGACAGTCCTACAAGAATCAATTTAGGCAGAAAAGATAAAATGGTCATCAGAAGACTCAGAATTGGTCACACCAGGTTAACTCATGGCTATCTGATGTCGGAGGAAAATCAACCAAATTGCGAATACTGTCACAACACCCGACTAACTGTAACTCACCTGCTAGTAGAAATCATTGACCGGAAGTCGGAAATCATGACAAGTCTATTGTTATACATGACAGGTGTTCCTTTTGTTAGGGCAGGTCTTTTGTTATGCAGTCTATTGTTCACCCAAAGCCATTAAATCACGACGGGGGGTGCCAGGTCTTCTGTTATGCCAGATCTATTGTTAGGGCAGCTCTATTGTTAGGGCATGTGTTAGACAGAACCGTATTAACTAATGATTGATGGTCGTGAGAATTGAATTTTTTCTTCACAAATTTAGACCAAAATTCGTAAATCGTATGAAATCCACCCCTGGCATTAGATAAGTTATTCAATGAGTGCAGGTAAAATTTCTAAGAAAACACACACAAAAGGTTGACGCGAATATCTCTTTACAAAATCGTAAGAAATCCATCGATGGCATTCAACGTGGGTGGGCAGGTACAAAATCGTGTGATTTCATAGAATTCCGGCGCGCCAGTGGTGGGGGTAGTTTCTATATTAACCTTAACAAACTCGGAAGAGTTTAGATTACTTCTTTTATAGTTGTTGAACAGTTTCATTGTGCGTAATGTCGTCGAATATGTTTGCCGGTTTTTTAAGATCCCTGTCTCTGGACATGATCATGAATATGTTCAAGCAGGGGCAATTCAGAACAGCTGAATTACTCGATATCGTAATTGATATTGTTAATGAAAAAGTTGTTTTAGAGAACTCATCAGTAAATTTAGATGAGTTTAAAGAACTGTGCCTGGCCGCTCGCCCTGAATCGGTAAGTATTAATATATTACTTACTTTCGTATTTTTTGACTCTATTTTTGTAGATGTCTTCACAAGTGGATATATTAGAGCCGT